>VDFB02136183.1:0-18716 GCA_007258455.2 Sequoia sempervirens
AAAAGCATCTGTTAAGCCATGAAAAACTTAGCATATGTCTACCTCTTTCCATAATTATTTGATTCATCCTTTCTACCACTCCATTTTATTGAGAAGTATAGGGAGTGGTTTTCTATCTAAAAATTACTGTATACTTATACAATTTATCAAATATCTTAGAATAGTATTCCCCTTCATTATCAAACCTCAAATCCTTAATATTACAATCTATTTTCTTTTAAACTAAGGCTTTAAACTCTTTAAACTTAGTTAAAAATTTAGATTTATGCATCATAAAATATAACTAGGCATATCTTGTAACATCATCAATGAAGAAGATAAAGTATCCAGATTTTCCAATTGGTTCCACATCCATGAGACCAAATACATCTGAATGAATAAGTTCCAAATTATTCTTATATTTAATACTTCCTGAAGCAAATGATTTTCTTTTTTTTACCAAATACACATTGTTCATAGAAATCAAAACTCTCATCAAAATAAGAAAAACCATAGGGTATGTGCAAGATCATCATGGAAAAAATAGGCCCTTAAGTGGCAAAAAATTTAGAAAAATTAGAGTTAGGAAAATTGACGTAAAAATTTGAATAAGTTATCTATATTATTTCAAAAATATGCAAGAATAGAATCTGTAGAAAATTGAGTTTAGTTTCTAAACTACTAGGTTTGTTAAAAAAATAAAGAAATGTATTTGGTGAAAATTTAAAATTTCAATGCAGTAGTACTTAAATTTCAGGGAAAAAATAAGAAGTAGGTGTCTGTCTGACCACTCTAACCACAATAAAATGATGATATTTTTTTATAATATTTTAGATATAAGTAGAGGAATCATGTCCTGATGTGATACTTATTTTTTTGTATTTTTTTCCAAGTAAATAATTAATTATGAATTTTTTATTACAATTTTAAAAAAATATAAAAAACTCGTATGTCTGACCACCTTAATTTGGTAAAAATGTCATGAAATTAAATTTTTCTTTTTTTAATCCTATAGTATGCAAAGCATAGAACGTGACACATGTTTTGGATTCAAAAAATGTGACACTGTTTGAAAGCTATAGGTGTTTTTCAATCAGTCTATCAATCAAGAATTTAGTCAAAATTTGAATAGAAAATGAATAATAATTACTTATTAAATTCAAAGTAAAGCATAATTTATATTGGTCGAAAGCTAAGAATCTCCTTTAAAAACCCTTTTAATTTCATCAATTTTGGGTAAAAAAAAAGTCATCAGCCACATACCCATCATATTGCCACTTTTTGGCCCATCATGATCTTGTACATACCCCATATAACAATTTTTTATTCAAAAAGGTTTTAAAACTAGTCTCCCTAATGTGGCCCAATCTACGGTGCAACAACATACAAGTATTTTATAACTTTTCAGCTACATTGGTAGAGTTAACAATAGTAGTTGCTTCAAGCCTAAATAGAGTCCCCTTCCTTGTTCCTCTTTCTATCACCAAATTTTGTCTTACAAATCTGTAACCATTCTTATCAAATGTTACATGCAATCTTGAATCATTTGTACATTCCTACTTCACATGTCCCCTTTTTCCATAGTTCCAGAATTTCACTTTATTCTTCTTCCTAGGATTTTTAGATCTACCCTTATACTAGTACTTAGGACCATTCTTATCTCCTTTATACCCTCTTTCTATAGGCCTTCCCTTAACATTGAGAGCATCAACTAAACTATCCATAGCCTTTTTCCTCATTTCCTATGATAACAAAGTTTCTACAAGAGCATGTACAAAATTATCCCAAGATACATGTAAAGAAAAAAGAAGCATATTGCATTTATCTTCTTCTTCAACATTAACATCAATAGTGGCTAGTTGACTCAAAACCAAATTAAATGAATTTAAATGCTCAATTATTGATTCACCTTCCTTCATCTTAAGATAAAACAAATTTTGCTTCAAGTAGAGTTTATTTACTAGACATTTTGCTTGATAGATATCCAATTTGAAAGAGCATGTTCATTCCTTTCATTTGACACATTTAGGAGAATAGAATCATAAAGACACAATATAATAGTATTGGATGTTCCTTTTTTTATCTATCTTCTCCCAATCTTCATCACTCATTTTCTCGGGTTTCTTTTCATTTGTTATAGCCACTCATTTATCTCGTTCTTCAAGGAGATCAAACCCCATTTTTTAAAAAAATTCTATGTCTAAATGAGAAGTTGTGGCCATGGTTTAACACAAAAAACTATAAAAAATAGATCAACCAAACTCCCACTATAGCTCAAAAAACCTTTATTCTACCACGTAGGACATAGAACTAGACAATCTATGATACTGAATGTTAGAAAATAGAAGGTGAACAACAATAATAGTAGCTGAAAACTACTATAAATCATATCTAATAGTGTTAACCAAATGTAGTTTAAATCAACAATAATAATGAGAATGTAAGAACATAAAGTTGAACATGAAACATAGTGTTTAATGTGGAGAAACCCTTTCAGGAAAAAAGTCCACCAAAGAAGAGATGAATAGATTATATTATCAATTTTTAGGATTATAATACATCCACTCTAACTAATATTTATCCTTCACTCTGACAATATAACCCCTACAAACAAAACTAGAAAAAAAACCATGCCAAAACTCCACATCTAAGCACCTGTGATAAAGAATAACACAACACATGAAGGATGGAATCCAAATTGGTTAAAAATAATGCCATCACATTGGAATCATCACATGTAGCTCATAATGACCTCTTACTAATGCTCTTACAAGTTTCATACGATATCTTTCATGCATGGGCACCCATGGACCAAGATAGAAAATTATCCATCATAGATGTCATAGTCTATTGAAAAACAAGGTGAAGAAAGCTTGCAATATGAACTTAAATGTGCGAATGAAAATCTGAAATATATAAATTAACATTAGCCTTAGTGTGAAGAAAGAATGAGAGAGAGAGATAGAACAATATAACACATGCAACAACAGATTTATGTGGAGAAACCCCGAAGGGAAAAAACTCCACCACCGAAAGAGAGGCAAGTATATTACTGATAATATTCAATATTACATGCAGCAATAGACTTCTCTTATCATTCCTGTAAATCCAGCAGCACCCTGTTACCCTGCAAAATTGAATTCTAATAACACTAGCTCAAGGCCCCAATTTATAGAGATTTGTGAGGATGAAAACCACCATGCTTTCACCAAACAATAGGCAGCAATACAACCTAGAAAAACCCACGCCTTCCTCCTTGAAATGGTCAAAAATACCAAAAATAGCCTCTTAAAGATGCTCTTACAGCTGTCATAAGGCATCTTTTATGCATGGGCGCCTGGGGTCTAAAAATAGCATATTCTGTCATAGGGAATCTGTCATACTGTCATAGCATCTTATGACAACTTGCATGCATGTCATAGATGCTCTTACAACACCCTATTTTGACCCACAACCTTATTTTAGAAGATTCCAAGGTGGGATGCCTAGCTAATTTTTCCTTTTCCATAAGGATAAACGGTAACGGTAACACTGCATTTACATAGTCTCTTTCACCACTGTTGGTCAAATAGTTTCACCTCTTATGGGTAAATGTACAAAACACTTTAGGAGAATAATAAAAATAAAGGATTTACAAGGTTGATGACACCTAAATCCTAACATTCTCCCACTTGACATCATACATTGTAAATTACACCCATAGAGATACAATTACATAGAATTAAGTACAGTGATCAAGGCCCATGGCCTTTCTGCACCAAGAGAACTTTTCCGTGGTGACTAGCTTCATAAGAGAATCCTGCAAGCATTATCCAAAGTGTCAGCTTTTTCGAAATCAAGACTTGTCCATTTCTCAACCATTTTCGCACAAATTGTCTTTGAACATCAACATGCTTAGTACAGGCATGATACATTGGATTACTTTTAGCCAAATATATGGCACTCACGACTATCATCCGGTCCTCACTATCCTGCAATCAAAACCAATACCATTACCCAAGTCTCTGTAAACCAAAGCTGCCTCCCTTAGAGGCATGTGTAACCATCTACTCTTGCTTGATTGAACCGGCAACTATAGGTGGTTGTCTTTTAATCATCAACTCAACTGCTCCTCCAAAAGTAAACACATAGCCACTGGTGGACCTTCGACTATCAAGTCTTTTTGCCCAATCTGCATCAACAAAGCCACTGTATGTCCAATGACTTATGTGTATGCGTTACCGCTGATAAACCAAGCGATGTCGGAAGTGCCTTGCAAATATTTGAGATACCCTTTTTGACAAAGTCAATGTTCTTTACCGGGGTTAGACATAAACCGACTTAGAACTCCCTTTGCTTGGGCTATATGGATACAGTACAACCATTGCATACATTAAACCTGCCAACACTAGCACCAGGGCTTTGAACATTTCATCAATATCATCATCCAATTTAGGACACATGTCTAAACTCAACTTAGTACCAATAGGAAATGGAATATTTACTGGTTTACAGTCCTGCATATTAAACCTTTGCAAAATATTGTTAACATACTTGCTCTGACTTAACCAAAGCTTTCTGTGAATCTGATCCCTAATGATTTCCATCCCAAGAATATATTTAGCAGCCCCTAAATCTTTCATATCAAATGTGCCAGAAAGCTGAGTTTTAAGTTTCCTAATCATTGCCTTATTGTTACCAATGAACAACATATCATCCACATATAAGACAATAATCAGTATCTGATCATCAATAACTTTAAAGTAAACACAGTGATCCTCATCACTTCTAACAAAACCCATATTTAATGCAAATGCATCAAACTTCTGGTACCACATCCTAGGTGACTGTTTCAAACCATATAGAGACCTCTTTAACCTGCAAACCAATTGTTCTTTTCCTTTCACAACAAAACCGTCAGGCTGTTGCATATAAATTTCTTCCTCTAGATCCCCATGCAAGAAAGCAGTTTTAACATCCATTTGTTCTATTTCTAAATCATAAGCAGCAGTAATGGATAAAATGAATCTAATAGAGGTTAACTTAGCAACATGAGAGAATATTTCACCAAAATCAACTCCCTCTCTCTAGGAGTAGCCCTTGGCCACTAATCTGGCCTTGTACTGTTCCAACTTTCCATCTGCACCAAACTTCTTTTTATATATCCACTTACAACCAATGGCCTTTCTTCCTTTGGGCAAACTAATAAGATCCCAGGTGTCACAGTTTTTCAAAGACATCATCTCATCATGCATGGCCTGCATCCAAGACTCACATTCTTCTAAAGAGAGAGCCTCCCTAAAAGATCTAGGTTCATCATCAGTACATAACAAAGAAAATTTACAATGAAAATCAGATGGGCTATACCTATCAACTGGATTTCGTTGTCTTGTGGATCTTCTCAAAGGTGGAGTAAGAGGTTCCTCCTCATGTTCATCCTCATTTTTTTCAACTTCTTCTATTACAACGGATTCGTCAGAACTCTCTTCTTCTTCTCCATCTTCTTGTCCATCTCTACGTTTCTTCCACATGTGGCATCTTCTTGCTTAGTTTCAAAATGCACTGTTTTTGACTTTCCTTTGGTTGCACATCTTCAAAGTTAGCTCTAAATTCCCTAAAAATAACATCTCTAGAAAATATCATCTTTCGTGTTAGTGGATTCCAAAGTTTATAACCTTTAACATTTTCACCATAACCTACAAAGATGCATTTTTGAGATTTGGGATCCAATTTAGACCACTTCTCTTGAGGCACATGAACAAAAGCCTCACAACCAAAGACCCTTAAATGTGAAACTGAAGGCTTTTTACCCAACCACATTTCATAAGGAGTTTTATCAACAAGAGCTTTACAAGGAGATCTATTAATTAAATAACAAGCAGTACCAACAGCTTCTGCCCAAAAGCATTTGTCTAACTTAGCACTACTTAACATGCTCCTAGCTCTTTCTATTAATGTACAGTTCATTCTTTCTGCTACCCCATTTTGTTGGGGTGTGTAAGGTGTAGTCTTTTGCCTAACAATTCCTGCATGTTTGCAAAACACATCAAATTCCTTAGAACAATATTCACCCCCATTGTCATATCTCAATACTTTTATCTTATAATCTATTTTCTTTTCAACCAATGTCTTAAATTCCTTAAATTTGGTGAAAACTTCAGATTTTGTATGCATAAAATAAATCCAAGTATATCTTGAGTAATCATCAATGAAGGAAACATAATAATGAGATCTACCCAAAGAATCTGTATCCACTAGACCACACACATCCGAATGAATAAGTTCTAACAATCCATTAGCTTTATTAGTTCCTTTAGGAAATGATGACCTGTTTTGTTTACCAAACACACAATCCTCACAGAAATCATTTTTACCAACAGAATAATCAGAAATACTGTCTACTAGTTTCTTATCAAGTATGGTCCTAAGACCTTTTTCACCAATGTGACCCAATCTATGGTGCCACAACATACATGCATTTTCAGTGCTAGTTACAAAAGAGGAGTTACACAAAGTAGAGGCATGTAGCATAAATAAATTCCCTATTCGAGATCCTTTAGCAACCACCAAACTTCCCCTTACCATCCTACAACCAGACTTGTCAAATGTCACATGCATCCCAGAATCATTCAACTTGGAAACTGAAATTAAACTTTTTGTAAGTCCTGGAATATGTAAAACATCATCAAGGGTTTTAACCCGCCCATCACTGAAACACAACTTTACCTTTCCTTTACCAATAACCTTTTGTGAGCTATTATCACCCATGAAGACCTCTCCTCCATCATATTCTTTGTATGTAGAAAACCACTCCTTATGAGGAGTCATATGGAAGGAAGCACATGAATCAATAAGCCAAACATCATTACAAACTGTGTTAGCTGAAATAATCAAAGCATCAGAATCACCGTTATCAGAGGACTTTTCCGTGGAGGAATCTGCATTATTTTTCTTGTTTCTACATTCCTTCTTCACATGGCCCATTTACCACAGTTCCAACACTTCACTCTGCTCTTTCTAGGGGTCTTAGATTGTCCTTTAGACTTATCCTTCTTCTTATCCCCTTTAGGCTCTTTCTCCTTGGGCCTACCTCGCACATGCAAGGAATCTTGGGAGCCATTGTGTATGTTCTTTCTCCTCATCTTCTCTGAAAGAAGTATGGGAATAATAGTATCCATCTTAGGTTCTGCACCACCACTTGTTATAGCAATAACTAAATTTTCCCAAGATTCTGGCAAAGAGCGAATCAATAAAATGCATTTATCCTCATCTTCTATTTTAACATCAATAGATGCAAGCTGACTTATAATCAAATTAAAAGCATTCAAATGTTCAGTAATAGATTCACCATCCTTCATCTTTAATGAATACAAACATCTTTTGAGATACAACTTGTTAGACAAACTCTTAGTTTGGTAGATTTCACCTATCTTCCTCCAAAGCTTGTATGCTGTGTCTTCTGAAGAGATATTCAAGAGGACAGAATCTGTGAGACACAACCGAATAGTCCCTCGAGCCTTCTTGTCTAACTTATTCCAATCTTCATCTGACAAGGTTGAAGTAGATGGCTTCTTTTCAACTAAAACTGGTAACCACTGATCTCTTTCCTCAAGAAGGTCCTCCACTTTCAACTTCCACATCTCATAACCAATTCCATTGAACTTCTCAATATCTAGATGAGAGGTGGAGGCCATGGTATGCAATCTTTCACAAATCTGCAAAACCCACAACACAAAAGCTCCCACTGCAGTAAAAAACCTTCAACACTCTAAAAGGAAAGCGTCCCTTCCTTAATAGAACCATTAGCTCTGATACCAAATGTTGAAAAAAAAGGTTAAGAAAGCTTGCAATATGAACTTAAATGTGTGAATGCAAATCTGAAATATATAAATTAACCTTAGCCTTAGTGTGAAGAAAGAATGAGAGAGAGAGATAGAACAATATAACACATGCAACAATAGATTTACATGGAGAAACCCCGAAGGGAAAAAACTCCACCACCGAAAGAGAGGCAAGTCTATTACTGATAATATTCAATATTACATGCAGCAATAGACTTCTCTTATCATTCCCTATAAATCCAGCAGCACCCTGTTACCCTACAAAACTGAATTCTAATAACACTAGCTCAAGGCCCCAATTTATAGAGATTTGTGAGGATGAAAACCACCATGGTTTCACCAAACAATAGGCAGCAATACCACCTAGAAAAACCCACGCCTTCCTCCTTGAAATGGTCAAAAATACCAAAAATAGCCTCTTACAGATGCTCTTACAGCTGTCATAAGGCATCTTTTATGCATGGGTGCCTGGGGTCTAAAAATAGCATATTCTATCATAGGGAATCTGTCATACTATCATAGCATCTTATGACAACTTGCATGCATGTCATATATGCTCTTACAACACCCTATTTTGACCCACAACCTTATTTAGAAGATTCCAAGGTGGGACGCCTAGCTAATTTGTCCTTTTCCATAAGGATAAACGGTAACGGTAACACTGCATTTACATAGTCTCTTTCACCACTATTGGTCAAACAGTTTCACCTCTTATGGGTAAATGTACAAAACACTTTAGGAGAATAATAAAATAAAGGATTTACAAGGTTGATGACACCTAAATCCTAACATAGTCATCATATACTATTATGATAGGTTTCATAGCATCTCATAATGTCAAATTACAAAGGTGGACACCTAGAATCTACATATTAACCATTTCAATATTATTGTAACAACTATCGAGTAAAAGCAACATAGTAACTCTCTTCTAGTAAAATGGTAATTATAGGTGCCAGTAAAAACTTAATTACCATTGTTGGTGAAACCTTCCATCCCTTATGAGTGAATTAAAAAAAATATTAGGATTAATTAAATTACATGATATTTAAAAGGTTGATGGAACCTTTATCCCAATAGTTTTCTCACTAGCACTAGATTCAAGACTATAATGTTGGGAAGGACTAAACACCTATCTAGCAATCTAGTTCCAAAAAAAGACAATAGCGCTAGACTAGAACACCTACACCTGAGTTCTAGTATCCCACTTAGGTGCTAGTGTCATGTCTAGGTGCTCGTGTTCTATTTGGGTGCTAGTGTCCTCTAGTGGCCCATTTTTTGTGTTGTCATTTGTTGGGTCTTTTGACCATTCATCGGTTAAATTTGAATACAAAAATTATTTCCCTCAACCTAGTAATTTTCCCTTGTTTTTTAGTCATCAAGTGTCAAAATCGAGGAGTTTTGATACCCATTTGTGTTGAATCCTAGTCATTTCACCATTTGTGATGGTTTCTATTAGATTTTTAAGGGTTTGTAGGTGTGTCTCGCCATGGATTTGAGGTTGATGATTCCTTCATCCTACCCCTTTTTAGTGTCCATGAGAGAACATGATCATGGGTTAGTCCATGATCATCTTTTAGGTGTCATTTTCCCCTCTTGTAGGTTGATTGTGATTGTTTTATCCCATTATTGTAAGTCTTCCAAAATGTGTTACTAAAATTAGCATAGCAATAGTGTTTCAATTCGTGTTTTCTTGTCCTTGTGTTGTTTTATTTCATGCAACACTTAGGTGCACATTGGTGTGCAAGTGCAACATATTAATTTCACATCTTCATTGTTGTTATTGTTGTTAAAGAAAAAAAATTGTATCTTAAGTATGTGGCTTGAGGATTTACATCACATCTCTATAACATGTTTGTAAAGGAAAATAATGATTATTTATATAAATACTATAAATTTATATCAATAAGTGGGTATGTGTAGGATCATCATAGAAAAAACAGGCCCTTAGGAGGCAAAAAATTTAAAAAAATTAGAGTTAGGAAACTTCACATAAAAATTTGAATAAGTTATTTATATTATTTCAAAAATATGTAAGAATAGGGTGTATAAAATTGAATGTAGTTTCTAAATTTTGGTTTCATTTTAAAGAAAATCTGTTTGGAGTGAAAATTTGAAATTTCAATGTAGTAATGCTTAAATTTGGGGAGGAAAAGAATTAAGTAAGGTGTCTATCACGACCACTATACAATAAAATGATAATATTTTCTTATATGTGTTTTAGAAGTCAAGTAGATGACTCATATCCTAATGTGATGCATAATTTTTTGTAATTTTTTCCAAGTAAATAATTAATTATGAATTTTTTTATTACAACTTTTAAAAAATATAAAAACTCATGTGTTTGACCACCTTAGCTTGGTAAAAAATTCATGAAATTCAATTTTCATTTTTTTAATCCTATGGTATGTAAAGCAGAATGTGATGCATATTTTGGATTCCAAAAATGTGATGTTGTTAAACTATAGATGTTTTTCCAATAAGCCCTATAATCAAGACTTTATTAAGTAATTCAAATAGAAAGAGTAGATAATAATTATTTATTAAATTCAAAGTAAAGAATAATTTATATTGGTGGAAAGCTGAGAATCTCCTTTCAAAACCCTTTTCATTTAATCAATTTTGGGTAACAAAAAGTTATCAGCCACATACCCTACAAATACCCATCATATCGTCACTTTTTGGCCCATCATGATCTTGCACATACCCAAGTAATAGTTGAGTATTGATAATTAATAATAATTAATAATAATTGAATATAAGAAATGTTATAAAAAATATAAATGTGTTATGTAGATAATTGAAGATAGTTTTTAAACTAATATAAATCTAAATTTGATTTATATTTGGATTTTGAATAATAGCCAATGAATTGGTAATATGTTTGAGAATTAGAATATTTATTGTGGGGTAAGTGCATGTATCTATGACACAATTTTGGCTCTTAAGATGCCACTTTTTTTTCAAAATCAGGAGAATTTGATTTACACGAGAAAATGAAGATAGTTACACTCAAAATTTGAAGATGTAGCAAGAAAAAAAGTTGAAGTGCTCCAAGTCTAGTTTCTAAGCTACTAATTTTAAAAAAAATTAATAAAAATTAAGGGTCTCAAAAAGGGGGGAAACGGGTCCCTTTTTATCAAAAAAAAAAGCATAGTGCTTGAGGGCTCCCCCCTTTTTGATTAACTTTTTTTTTAGAATTTCAAATATCCCAATGGTAAGAAATTAGCTAACACCATGTAGTTTATCCTCATTCTTTAAAATATTTTTTTTAATGAATATAGAATATTTTATGAATATTCAAAGTGGACACATCTTGAAAAGATGAAATTTGAGCATGTTGCCCCCTAATTTTTTTGAAAACTAATTGAAAATTGAATTTTTTTTCATGTGTAGAATGGATTCTAGTTTCAAAAAATGTAATTTGTTTCGCATTTCGATGAATGAGTAAAAATCTATCCTGAAACTAGCACATGTTTTTTTTTATACCAAAAATGGAGGCATTCACAATAGAAGCTATGGATCAAAACCTTAACTAAATCAAAATGAAAAAAAGAATTATATATTTAGATAGCTATGAGAGAGGTGAATGCTATCATGGTTTTTTTATAAACCTACATTGAAAGACGTGCAAATGAGATGGGGAGCATGGATGAAAATATGAGGAAATTTGGTAAATCCTGTCAATTAACACGTCCAAAGCAGGTCATTTCATGAGTGCAAAATTTTGCGCTTGCCAAATGGCACGTCAAATTTTGCAAGCACCAAATTTGGTGTGCACCAAATGTGATGTGTTATTTGGAGAGTGCCAAATTTGGTGCTCACCAAATGGCTTGCTTTGAAAGAAACCTAAATTTCTCCTCTCTTTGGTTGACAACTTTGATAATGCTTAGAGTGCAGAGTTTATGATCATAGATGGATAGTTGAGGTTTTACCTTTCATATGCTCTCTAACTCCTTACCCTAACTGGATAACTCGTTATCCCTTTGAAGTCTCTCTCTCTTAGGTATCACTCCCTCCCACATGACCTAGACTAATGTCTCTTAGTCCAATCCCCTCTCTTAGGTCTCTTTCCCTCCCACCTAGGTACCAATATAAATCTATCTTACTCCAACCCCTTTTCTCACTCTCCCTGTATCTCCCCCCTTTGGTATTTTTGTCTCTCACTCCATCTCCCTCTCTTAGGTTGTTATCTTTCTCTCTCTATCTCTCTCTCAAGCCTCTCCCTCCTAACCCCATCTCCCTCTCGTAGGTCTCTCACTCACTCCCTCTATCTCTCTCCCACTCCCTATCTCCCACACACTCTATCTACCTCCTTCACTCTATCTCCCTCCTTGTCTCTATCCCACTCTCTCTTAGGTATCTCCATTCTCCCCCTCTCTCTCTCATAGACACACTCCCTCTCTTGCTCTCTCTCCCTCCCACTCCCTATCTCTCACTCCATCTCTCTCCCACTCTCTCTCCCTCCCACCCCCTTCCCCCCCTCTCTCTCTCTCCCACTCCCTCTCTCTCACTCCATCTATCTCTCTCCCCACTCTATCTCTCTCCCTCTCTCTTAGGTCTCTCCCTCCCACGACCCCCTCTCCCTCTATCTCTCTCTCAAGTATCTTGTCCTACCCCTCTCCCTCTCTCTCCTTGTCAAGTCTCCCCCTACTATACCATCTCCCTCTCACAGTCACTCCCTCTATCTCTCTCTCTCTCTCTCTCCTCCCTCTCTCTCAAGTATCTCTCTCCCACCACCTATCCCCCTCTCTCTCAAGTTTGTCTCTCTCATGCCCTCTATCACTTTCTAACTATCTCTCTCTCCCTCTCCTTCTCTCTGAAGTCTCTCCCTCTCACCCCATCTCCCTCCCTCTCTCTCTAAAGTCTCTCCCTCCCACCCCTCTATCTCTATCCCTCTGTCAAGTTTCTATTTTTCTTTCTCACTCAATCCCTATATCTCTCTCCCATACCATCTCTCTCACTCCCTCTATCTCTCTCACACTCTCTCCCTCTCTCTCAAGTATCTCCCTCCCATACCCTCTCCCCCTCTCAAGTCTTTCTCTCTCTCTCACTCCTTGTATCTCTCCCATCCCTCTATCTCCCACTCTCTATCTATCTTACTCACTTAGGTCTCTCCCTCCTAGCCCCTCTCTCCCACTTTGTCTCCATCTCCTTCTCTCTTAGGTGTCTCCCTCCCACCCTCTCTCCCTCTCCCTCTCTCTTAGGTTTCTCCTTCCCACCCCCTATCCCTCCCTCTCTCTCTCTCTCAAGTCTCTCCCTCTCCCTCTTTCTTATGTTTCTCCCTTCCACCCCCTCTCTATCCCTCTCTCTCCCTCTCTCTCTCTCAATCCCTCTATCTCTCTCCCACTCTCTCTCTCCCTCTCTCTTAGGTCTCTCTCCCACCCCCTCTCCCTCTTTCTCTCTCAAGTATCTTTGTCCTACCCCCTCTCGCTCTCTCTCTTTGTTAAATCTCCCCCTCCTACCCCCTCTCCCTCTCACAATCACTTTATCTATCTCTTTTCCACTCCCTCCCTCTCTCACTCCCTCTATCTCTCTCTCTTCCACCACCTCTCCCTCTCTCTCTCATTTCCCTCTCTCTCTCTCATGCCCTCTATCTCTCTCCCACTCTATCTCCCTCTCCCTCCCACCCCTTCTCCCTCCCTTTCTCTCTCAATTCTCTCCCTCCTAACCCCTCTCCCTCTATCAAGTCTCTCTTTGTCTCTATCACTCACTCCCTCTCTCTTAGGTATCACCCTTCCACCCCCTCCCACTCTCTCTATCCCTCTCTCTTAGGTATCTTCTCCCATCCCCCTCTCTCTCACTCCCTCCATCTCTCTCCCATCCCTCTATCCCTCCTACTCCCTATCCCCCTTGAGGGTTTAGGGTTTAGGGATTATAGTTTATTGTTTAATGGTAGAGGGTCTAGGGTAGATGGTCTAGGGTTGAGGGTTGAGGGTTTTAGGGTTTAAGAGTTAAGGGTAGATGGTAGAGGGTAGAGGGTAGAGGGTTTAGGGTTTAGGGTTTAAGGGTTTAGGGTTTAGAGTTTATGGTTTAAGGGTAGATGGTAGAGGATTTAGGGGTTTAGGGTTTAAGGGTAGAGGGTTGAGGGTTGAAGGGATGAGGGTAGAGGATAGAGGTTTTAGGGTTTAGGGTTAAGGGTAGAGGGTTTAGGATTTAGGTATTATAGTTTATGGTTTAAGGGTAGAGGGTGTAGGGTTGAGAGAGAGAGGGGGGGTTGAGGATAGAGGGTTTAGGGTTTAAGGGTTTTAGGGTTTAGGGTTTAGGGTTTAGGGTTTAGGGTTTAAGGGTTGAGGGTTTAGGAGTTTAGGGATTAGGTTTTAAGGGTTGAGGGATTAATGTTTAAGGGTTGAGGGTTTTAGGGTTTAGGGTTTAATGGTTTAAGGGTAGAGGGTTAAATGTACAGGGTTTATGATTTAAGGGTTGAGGGTTGATGGTAGAAGGTATATGGTTAAGGGTAGAGGGTTGATGGTTGAGGGTTGAGGGTTAAGGGTAGATGGTGGAGGGTTTAAGGGTTTAGGGTTTATGGTTTAAGCATTGAGTGTTTAGGGAAGAAGGTAGTGAGAGAGATATATAGAGAGGGTTCAGGGTTTTAGGGTTCAGGGTAGAGGGTTAAGGTTAGATGGTAGACAGTTTATCAGTTAAGGGTTTAAGGATTGAGGGTGGAGGGTAGAGAGTTTAGGGTAGATGGTATAGGGTATAGGGATAAGGGTAGAGGGTATAGGGTAGAGGATAGAGGGTTTAGAGTAGAGGGTGTAGGATTGAGAGAGAGAGAGAGTTGAAGTTGGGGTTTTGGGTTTATAGTTTAAGGGTGGTGCGGGGTTTAGAGAGAGAGAGATAGGGGGTTTGAGGGTAGAGTGTTTAGGGGATTAGGGTTTGGGTTTTAAGGGTTTTAGGGTTTAGGGTTTAGGGTTCATGGTTTACAATTTAAGGGTAGAGGGTAGAGGGTTTAAGGTTTTAGTGTTTAGGGTTGAAGGGTAGAGGGTTTAGTGTTTTAGGATTGAGTGTAGTGGGTAGAGGGTAGAGGGTTTTAGGGTTTAGGGTTTAAGGGTAGAGGATTGAGGGTAGAGGGCTTAGGGTTTAAGGGTTGAGGGTTGAGGGTAGAAGGTTGAGGGTAGAGGGTAGAGGGTTAAGGTTAGATGGTAGAGGGTTGAAGGGTTAAGGGTGTATGGTTTAAGGGTTTAGAATTTATGGTTTAAGTGTTGAGGGTTTAGTGTAGAGGGTAGAGGATAGAGGGTAGGAGGTAGAGGGTGTAGGGTTGAGAGAGAGAGGGGGGTTGAGGGTTTAAGATTTTTAGGTTTTACAATTTACAGTTTAAGGGTAGAGGGTGTAGGGTCAAGAAAGAGAGAGGGGGGTTGAGGTTTGAGAGAGAGACAAAGAGAGTGAGAGAGTTAATGGTTATAAGACCGTAGAGGGTAGAGGGTAGAGGGCTAAGGGTAGAGGGTAGAGGGTTGAGAGTAGAGGGTGTAGGGTTAAGAGATATGGGGTTGAGGGTTGAGGGTAGAGGTTAGAGGGTAGAGGGTAGAGAGAGATATATAGAGAGGGCTGAGGTTAGAGGGTTAAGGGTAGAGGGTAGACAATTTAAGGGTTTATGGTTTAAGGGTTAAGGGTTTAAGGGTTGAGGGTGGAGGGTAGAGGGTTTAGGGTAGATGGTATAGGGTAGAGGTTTGAGGGTAGAGGGTATAGGCTAGAGGGTTGAGAGTAGAGGCTATAGGGTTGAGAGAGAGAGAGGGGGGGTTAAGGGTTTTAGGGTTTTAGGGTTTTATGGTTTACGATTTGGGGGTAGATGGTGTAGGGTTGAGAGAGAGGGGGTTTTGAGAGTAGGGGGTTGAGGGTAGATTGTATAACATAGAGGTGGCCAGGTTGAGGTTGAGTAGAGGGTAGAGGGTGTAGGGTTAAGAGAGGTGTAGGGTTGGACAGGAGATAGAGTTTGAGGTTTAGGGTTTAATGCTTGAGTGTTGAGGGTAGAGGGTAGATGGTAGAGAGAGATAGATAGAGAGGGTTGAGGGTGGAGAGTTGAAGGTTAATGGTTGAGGGTAGAGGGTTTCAGGGTTTTAGGGTTTACAATAGAGGGTTAAGGGTATAGGGTAGATCATTTAATGGTTTAGGGTTTAAGGTTTAAGGGTGGAGGGTAGAGTGTTTAGGGTAGATGGTATAGGGTAGAGGGTTGAGGATAGAGGGTTGAGAATTTTAGGGTTTATGGTTTAAGGGTAGAGGATGTAGGGTTGAGAGAGAGAAGGGGTTGAGGTTTAAGGGTTGAGGGTTGAGGGTAAAGGGTTGAGGGTAGAGGGTTGAGGGTTGGAGTACAGAAGGTGTGGGAGGTTGAGAGAGAGATTGTAGAGTTGAGATAGAGAGGGGGTTGAGGGTTTAAGGGTTGAGGGAGAGAGAGAAGGGGGTTGAGGTTTTAAGGGTTTTAGGGTTTAAGGGTTGAGGGTAGAGGGTAGAGAGATATATATAGAGGCTTAAGGGTTTTAGGGGAGAGGGTGGAGGGTTGAGGGTTGATGATAGAGGGTAGAGGGTTGAGAGAGAGAGGGGGTTGAGTGTTTTAGGGTTTTAGGGTTTATGGTTTAGGGTTTATGGTTTAAGGGTAGAGGGTGTAGGATTGAGGGAGAGAGATGGGGGTTGAGGGTTTTAGGGTTTAAGGGTCAAGGGTAGAGGGTAGAGGGTAGAGGGTAGAGGGTAGAGGGTAGAGGGTTGAGGGTATAGGGTTGAGGGTAGAGGATTGAGGGTTGAGAGTGTTGAGAGAGAGGGTGTAGGGTTGAGAGAGATAGAGGGGAGGTTGAGGGTTTAAGAGTTGAGAGAGAGAGGAGGGGTTGGTGGTTTTAGGGTTTTAGGGTTTACAGTTTATGATGCAAGAGTTTTAGGGGTTATAGTTTATGGTTTAATGGTAAAGGGTGTAGGGTCAATAGAGAGAGATAGGGGTTGATGGTTTTAGGGTTTTAGGGTTTACAGTTTACAGTTTAAGGGTTGAGGTAGAGGGTTTAGGTTTAGGGTTTTAGGGTTTTAAGGGTTGAAATTGAGGGTGAGGGTTGAGAGAGGTTTGAGGGTTATAGGTTAGGGTTTGGTTTGATTATAGTTTAGGGTGGGGGTAGAAAAATCCCAACCATCGAACCTCTCCGGTGTGAGTCTTCTCCCCACTCTAGCTAGATAACTCTCTATCTCTCTCAGGTCTCTATCACTCTCAGGTCTCAGTCCCTACCATGCTACTAGGACTATTCTCTCTCACTTATATCCCCTCTCCCTCTATCTCAAGTCTCACTCCCTTCCTATTGATAGTGTGAAAGCATTTCAAAGCACCATGGCACTTGCCAAACTTGGCGAGTGCCAAATGTGTTTTTACCTTGAAATAGTAAAATAGTTCACCCCGTGATTTTGGTCCACATGCTTCTACTTTTTTCTGGTTCAATGCTTAATCTGACAAAGAAACACCTTTTTTATGTAGTTGACCCCCTGTTGTACCAATATATGCTTGATCCATCACCTTTTTGCCACCAATTTGCATGCAGACAATGTAGATGAAGACATTTTGAAGTTTCTACATAATTTTACATTATCTCATGTAATATATTCATTTTTGGTAATATTGAAATATTTAGATTTAGTATGTTTGTTTATTTTTGACAATAATCTAAATTCCTTTAATGATTGTATTAATCATAACAATTGGACATAGAATTCAACATTGAATTAGATGAGAGTTGCATAAAAAAGTTTAATTTTTATGACTTTGAAGAAAAAAATGAAAACCATGACATAATTTATATGAATTCATGTTTGAACTTATATAAACAACATAAAATTAACACAATTTTTTTGATGAATTCTATTTGCATTGCTTATAGTAGTCCATTTCTAACATGCTTAGATAAAAAAATTCAACTTAACACAAGTTTTTTTGTTTTGTTTTGAAAATTTAGACCATTCATTTGATGATTTTATTAATATTCATTGTTACACATAGAATTGACATTAAATTGATTATTACTGATGGTTATGGGAAAAAAAATATTTTCAACTAATTTGGAAAACCTAAGAGCTTTCAACAATGTTATTGTGCAAGTTTCTATTAATTTTTTTGTGCCATAAAAAATTCACCTTCATCATGTGCTTATATAATTTCAAGTGACTCAAGACATAATTGGTTTAATGCAAGTTTCCATTCATTCATACCATTTACCATTCTTCCTTGGTAGATTTATGTATGAAAAATGTTGTAGCATATAGACATTTTTGATAATTCCAAACACTTCACTACCTTCTTTCATAAAATTCTTTGGTATGTTCAATAAAATGCAATGTAATTAGTGTTATCAATATGTTTCATAAAATAGATTACTTTTTTTCTATGTGTGATATTGAATATGCAACATTCAACGTCATGCCTAGGAAATGACCAAAGCCTCTAACACCAAAAGAATGTGTAGTAAAAAATGCAAGGAGAAGAGAATAAAAAATTGTAGCTCATGAAGAAAAAGAATTACAACCCATACAACCAAAAATTCCTATGTAATCTAAGAGAGATGTACAATTGGAAAAACAAAGGGCACAAACAAAAAAAAGTTTGTAGGACACAGATGGATTCCCAAGTTGGAGGTACATCATCAACGATAGGTGAAGTTCAAAGCACATCTCCAGTTGAAGACACACCAGCAACAACATGTGGTCTTCCAAGTACATTAGAAATCACATCTACAGTTGAAGACACACCATCAACAACATTACGTTTCAAAAGTACATCAGAAAACATGCCTCTATTTGAATTCACTCCACAAATGACATCTCAATTTGGAGGTACAACATCATTTACATGTGAATCTCAAGGTATGCCATCAATTGCACCTCCAATTGAAGGTGCATGATCTATCCTCGATGTTGTTGACATTCCTAATGTTGACAAAAATTTATATTTGATTACTC
>VDFB02136184.1:0-10462 GCA_007258455.2 Sequoia sempervirens
CCTCAAGAGGTTTCCAATCTCTTGATACATTTTAGGGTAACAAACAAGGCCAATGATTTGAACCTTCTTCTCTTCAGGTGCCGCCAAACCTAGGTGGGTCTACCTTTGTGAACTAAGCAGACATAATTGATGTGATTTTTTTTACAACAATCTATTCACATTGGAAATCTTACAGTGAAAAAATATAATATTAATAAAGTGTATATGTAATATTAGAATATGTTTAGTTAAGAGATGTAAAAGATAAAATTGATAAACTAAAAGATGAAATGCGTGAGACCAGTGCCTTGTTGGGTGTATGGATTCTAATGAAGATCTAGAAAATTTTAATCTATGATGGAAATAATTCAAACTTTTTAGCACACAAATGTAGTTTATAACTTGTATAAACGTGCAAGTAAATGATTGACAAACTCTACTTGAGATACATTGACAATCCTAGTTATGTGATTCTTCTTATTGATCCAATTGATACTCTTCAGTTACTATGATTGACTAGAAGGGTTTAATATTTACTTGAAAGAACAAAATAATCACATCACACAAATATAGCAAATGTGTATCGATAAACTGAATATATGCTTGATATATCAATTTAAACAACAGAAAAACATCAAAATGGATATAACTGGATAACTGTATAATTCCACAAATAGTTGATACCAAGATTAAGCCACAAGTTCAGAAATCTTCATTAACTTCATTAAAATTCATACCTACATCTAAGCCTTTTAAAGGAAATTTTCTTTGCAAACTATCTATTGTATCTTTCTCCTATCTGCCTATATTTGTTTTACATTATGAAATAGATATAAATATATCAAAATTGTGAAAGGATGCATCATTTTAGAAATGTCTTTTTCTTAACAACAATAAAAAACTAGAAATTATGCTCTATTAATCCATAAATGGATGTTTGAAAAATAATCTAGGTAATCTTGCCACTCATGTGTATCAACATCCTCCATCGCATTCCTTATGGCTATCTCCATTTCAAACATCTTCTCATTCTGTTCACATACCCTGTCCATTATTAAATCATTTCCTGTGGCTATCTCCAAAACTGTTTGCATCATCATCTCACATTCCTTGATCCATCTATATTTTCCCTTTAGTTCCCCTCCATCTTCTAATAGCATTGGTACTCCCTTTTTTCTGACATTGATCATCCCCTGCTCATCACCGTGCAATTCTTCATGGAAATCTTTATATTTTTTTCATAAAATGGTTGGCAGTATCAATAGCTATGTTATTAGGAGCATCCCTTTGGTTTATTTCCTAGAACTTCTCTTGGATCCTGCCATCTATCCTCTTATGTTCTTGTACTGCAATAAAATTGTGTGACTGTGTTCCTCAGAGCTTACTCAACCAAGTCATTAAATTGCTCTGCCTCTTCCTTATTATTGCAATGAGTGCATCACATTTACCTTGTGAGTACACATTTGATTCTTCCCATTGGTCTCTTTCCTAGGAACTTTCACCATGATTAAATAGCTTTGTGAATCCTAGTGCAATTCCCATCATGTCCTTCAAGCGATCATTTTCTCTAAGTAGTCTCTCTTTATTCTTCTTATACATTTCTTTTTCCTTGATTAGCATATGGATTTGGGCTTTATTTAATTTGGCCAGATTAATTCCAATTTATGCTATAGCTATTGGATCAACCACACCAACTTTTAATGTCATTACATGTCCAAAATCCTTTTTAGTATTGATTACAACATATTTCTTGTGTGGAGGATACAGGGCCCATATCATAAGTGATCCCTCATTTGGGTTATGCTTAGATCCTGCATAAATCTTTGTTACCCTCTCAGGAGTGAGTTTATGTGTGGCATTACTATTCTTCAAAAAACTATCAAAAACCAAAGCAGAGTTCAAATACAACCTAGGAAAGAGAATGACACCTACATCTTCTAATAATTTCCTTCCTTTCTTAGGGGTCATGCTCATCATTTCTTCTTCCACACTTGATTTTAAGTTATTCAGTAGTTGTTCCTCATTACTTGGTGTAATATTCTCCATTGATTCCCTTATTTATTTTCCTTTAATTTGTATAAAAATGTTTTATATTGGGTATTTGCAGGACCATCATGGAAAAAATAGGCCCTTAAGTGGAAAATAATTTAGAAAAATTAGTTAGGCAACTTGACATAAAAATTTGAATAAGTTACCCATATTATTTCAAAAATATGTAAGAATAGAATTTTTAGTAAATTGAATGTAGTTTCTAAACTACTAGGTTTATTTAAGAAAAAAAAATCTATTTGGTGAAAATTTGAAATTTCAATGCAATAGTTCTTACATTTCAAGGAAAAATAAGTAAGTAGGTGTCTGTATGACCACCCTACCCACAATAAAATGATAATTTTTTTATATAACATTTAGATATAAGTATAGGACTCATGTCCTGATGTGATGCATAATTTTGTAATTTTTTTATTACAACTTTTAAAACATATAAAACTCATATGTTTGACCACCTTAACTTGGTTAAATCTTCATGAAATTCAATTTTTGTTTATTTAATCTTATAGTATGAAGCAACAATGTGACACATGTTTTGGATTCAAAAAATGTGATATTGTTTGAAAGCTATAGATATTTTTCAATCAGCCTATCAATCATGATTTTAGTCATAATTCGAATAGAAAATGAATAATAATTACTTATTAAATTCAAATTAAAGCATAATTTATATTGGTGGAAAGCTGGGAATCTCCTTTAAAAACCCTTTTGGTTTCATTAATTTTGGGTAAAAAAGAGTCGTCATCCACATATCCATCATATTTCCACTTTTTGGCCCATCATGGTCCTACACATACCCAATTCTGAGGTTTTAATGAATTCATCATCAACCACAAATGATTTATATGCTATATGGCTTGTGTTAGTATATATACTCTCTTCGAGATTCGGTTCCCTAGGAACATACTTGTAGTCTTGAGTTCTCAATCTAGAAATTTTATCAATTGTACTACTAGGGCTAGAATCGCCAAATGCCTCTTCATCAAAAGATAATAGTTCTATATCTTGCAATCCCCTATTATACTCATCAACAACTTTTTCTTCTTCCTCTTCTTCCAAATTCCTAATCAAGTCATCATACAAATAGGATATGTGATTGTATTCTCCCAAGTTCATTTTATTTTTGGAAAAATCAATATACCCTTTTGGATCAAATCCTTTTCGCAATGGAACCTTCTTCATGTTGTATTGTAGCAATTTGTTGAGAACCATATCATATCCATCCCTTGCTAATACAGTGAAATCACTAAAGTATAATGTGCTAGGCATAAATGTCTGCTTTCCAAAAGAACTTAGATGCATAACATCTGAATAGTCCAATTTCCTAACAATCTCCAAATATGCAATCCTATCAGGCACCATCTTGGGAAGAATGAAGGGTGCATCTTCAAATCCATATACTCTTATCATGGTTGGATCTTCTAGACAGTACTAGTTTCCCCAATTGTGGTTGATAGGTCCATTGAAATCCTTAAGCCTTAAAAACCTTTTTATTTCATCAGACAATGAGTATTCACAAGGTTGATTGTAAAATCTATACAATGGTTTCACAAAAAAAATTCAAAATATAGATAGCCAAAATTAGCAAATCTGCAATCACAGGTGACAATCTAGAGTTGTACTGGTAATAACCTTCCTTCCTTATTAAATTGCACAACCCTCAGTTTTTCAGGCCACATTTGCAATTCTTGTCCATAATAAAGTATCATATGCATTAGAGGATTGAATAAGCATCCAACTGCAAGATAGGAGTTCCACTTTTTATTTCCATCAGTCCTAAATCAAGTACTTTAAATATGTTCGAAGCATAATAAAAAAAACTTGAATTATGACATTGTATGTCTGCTGCAATTACCATTTGTACAATTGACATGTGTTCAGGGGCCTCCATTCCCAGTACTTGATAGACTGAGAAATATGTGTACCTCATGTAGGGTTCAAACAAATCAACATGCAACGGGGGACCATCACTGTCATTTAGTGGAACTGAAACACCAATTTCTTAGACCTGTGTAGTGGCAACCTTCAACCCTTGTACAAGGTATCCATCCTCTAGAATTCCTTTTCAAGTTGTTCAAGTACAATTGTTTCACCACACACTCCCTCTAGGTTAAAAAACTCACATATGGAAGCTTCAAATATATGTATAAACAATTTTCTTGATGTTTCACAAATAGCTTTACATTTTGGATTATAATAGGTAGCTAGCATCTTCACCAATTCTACATTTACAAATACATTAGGGCACACTAGTTTCCCTATGTTTAACTTCCAAGGATTGTACTTTGGTTCGTATCAGTTCCTTCATTGGTAATGAAAAATAAACAACTCATATCCCCTAATTGGAGTCCATATGTCTCATATATGCTTGCATTTATCCTCTAACTTTTCCACTTCTACCCTAAGTTGTGTAGATCGCCTGGCCTTAGGTCCTGAGCTGGGAAATTGATCAATTAAGCCCTGGTTTAACTTCCTCTTAGCTACCATCGGTTCCTTCTCTACTTCAATATTTTTCTTTTTTCCTCTAGGATTATTGCTCTCACTCTGTTTCCTACCTTTTTCTTTTCCTGAGCTAGTGCTTTCCATTTTATGAATAAAAAAACTAGAAATTTAATTATAGGGAACTTACAAGTTTATTTAGAATTCTTTGACCGCAAGATCCTTTGGCCCTTCATCCATTCCTCTGTTGCTAACTTTGCAAAATTCTCCTTCAATTACTTTTCTCAATTCAGGAAATCATCGACACATTTGGTAGTAATACTTCCATTAATGTCCTAGCTTTGAACACGAGCATAGCTAATCTTTGAATTTACCCACTGTCACATCAAATGTTCTATCAACAAGACAATTCAAACTTTTGGCAGTCCTTTTATTCAAGCTTGACTAACGTTCATTAAAAATTCTTTTGGTCAGGGAGACATTACACCAATATCACATAATCTATCCATCTAATTCATATAAATGTCGCCAAGAGTGCTATGTTGATCTTTTTGTGTCTTCATCGATAAGACATGGTGTATAACTAAGACATTTAGTAATTTTCCCAATGTTATAAGTCTCCTCGATGATTATTCCTTCGATCTCAAGTATGTCACCAAGACTCCTACTAATGTAATATTAATCGCATGACATAGTGGGTTGGGAGGAAATTTTGAACTCATTTTAGTAGTGTTTTTCTTGGTGATAGTATGTTTCTCTATTTTGTTAGCAAGAAAAGATGAGTGTTTCACCAATGATATTTCATCGGCAAGAAAAATGCACTTGGGTTGACTTAGGGATCTTACTCCGATGGAGTTGGTCTGCTTGATGCAACTCCTTGTGCTTTGATCAATGAAACGAGACAAGTTTCTTGCCAATGGAACTTTATCGGTGAGACCTATATGCTTAGTGTGACCTTTTCATTTCACCCCAATGGAACTTGTCTTGCTGACGAATCTCTTTATCGGTGAGACCATGGACCGTGTAATCTTGATGTGTATCTTCTTATGTAATCCTATCGGTGTGACTTTTTTGTTCTTTCGCCGATATGCTAAAAATGAGAATATAATGATTTATGAATTAGAGAGACCTGCACAAATTCTTACCGATATGGGTTATTTGAATACTAGATTTTGGAGGGTTTTCATGATATCAAATGGTCAAGAATGATGTGATCATATGTGACTATGATGAACTATACTCAAGATAAGGTTTTCTTTAGGGAATCAATGAGTGCAAAATCATTGTAAAATTTTCAAAATTTTACAGTTCCAATAGAGGCATAAAAATTGTTGCCCCAAGGTTTCATGGGCATATGACAAGTTTAAATGCTAGTTGCTTTGTAAAATAGGCCTAATCAGCCTAATCAACACAACCTAGAAAGGGTGATTTTGGTGATTTGGTCCAAAGGACTTGTACTTTCCCTTGAAGTATGTTTAATAAATCCAAAATGGGTGTCTAAAACCATCAAGTTTTTCTCTTGTGTTTTTGGAAAGTTTTGAGTTAGTAGGAAAAAATTAGGTTTGCACTATTACAAGGATTCAAGGAGTCAAAGTGTGAAATTTGACTTCTATTGTTTTTTAGGCTTTGAGAGTTGTTTGGATTGTTTAAATTGGTCATTCTAAACTTTTTGGAAGCCTCTTAAAGGTAGGTTGATAGGTTGGTTGAGTTGAGCCTCCCAAGTCTACATCAAGTAGTTGTTATTGCTAAGGTGGATCACTCCTTTATGCGAAGGCCATACACTTATGATTGGGTCAAGTATTCTTTCCTTTAGAAAATTCTTATCGCATTTTTGATAGGTTATGATTTTATTAGATGGGTTATGAAGCACTTATTTCAACTAATTTATGTCTATTTTAATTTGTAATTTATTAAATTCAAACACATCAAAAATTATGTCCCTTGCTTTAATTGATTATTACGTTATTTAATTATTAACTCAAATGACACCTCCAATTTAACTATATATAATTGAATTTATCTAAAGTGTTCAACATTTTTTGATCAAATTTACTAATTAACTCAAACAACTTTTCCAATTTAACTATATGCATATATAACTTTTTAAGTTATTTTTATTTTAACTAAAAGTACTGAAGTTACAACATACAAATTAAATGATATTTATAATTGTAAAATTTATGATTAAATATATCTCTTAGAATCCTTTTTATCCAAATTTGAAAATAATTATATATTATAGAATACATTTTTTAAAATTTTAAGATAAAAATAGCAAGGAAAAATCAAACAAATATATTTATGAAAGAAGTATATTGGCATGAAATTAAATATGATTTGTATTCCAATGTAAAAACTAAAAAGAATGGAAACAATTCTTTCAACACATAAAATATTATGTAGTAGTAAATTAAAATGAAAAATCTTACTCTATATTAGTTAGGATACACAACTAAGAAAATGATCTAAATAGTCTAATAATTTGACCATTAGCATATAGCAATTTCTATAGAGTTGTAGATCTCTTCCATTTAAAAAACACAAAACAATATTAGGTAGATAATCAAACATCTTTCATTTCTATAGTGAATTATTTATCCTAGAGGAAATAAGTATATAGTATACAAAGAAAACCAACAAACCCACAACTACCCCTATTTTGAAGGAGTTTAGTTTTCTCCCCTTCCTGATCTCCCTAATATTGTCTAATTATTTTAAAGATACCAAGGGTCATAACACAATTTTATTCAACCCACTAAATATCTTGGTTAATGAAACTTGACAAAAGAAACAAAACAATTGCTACATTTGGCATTTCATGTGGAATGAAGAGTGGTGACAATAATCTACTTATAGTTTAATAAAAAACCATTTTAATAAGAATGCTTGACATTAGAAAGATAAGTGTTACTTATAGTTTAATAGAACACTATTATAGTCTTACCAACATATACTATTGTATGCTTGCATGGCTTCTTAGTTAATATATGGGGAGATAGAGATAGATGGGGAGACAATGAGAGAGAGAGATAGAGATATATGGGAAGAGAAAGAGAGATGGAGATATATGGGAAGAGAAAGGAAGAGAGGTGGAGATAGAGAGTCAATGGATAGGGGGGATAGGGATGGAAATATGGTGAGAGATAGAGAGGGGGAGGGAGATAAAGGTATATAGATGGGTAGAGAAGGAGAGATGGAGCAGATGGGGAGAGAGGGAGAGATAGGTTGAAGAGGAAGATAGAGAAGAGAGGGAGAGATAGGTTGAAGAGGAAGAGAGAGAAGAGAGGGAGATAGATAGCTAGAAGATGGAGAGAAAGAAGAGGAGGGTAGGGAGAGCGATATGTAGAAAGGGAGAGAGAAGAAGATAGGTCAGAGAGTGAGATATAGCTCAATATATATAGAGGGAGAGGGAGAGACATAGAAAGGGGTTGATATAGAGTGATAGAGGGGGATGGTGAAAGAGATAGAGAGAGGGATGAGAGGGAGATAAAAAGAGAAATAGAGATAGAGATATAGAGTAGGAGAGATGGAGGGAGAGATGGAACGAATGAGAGAGAAAGGGGGGAGAGGGAGAGATAGCTCAATAGATAGAGGGGGGAAGAGGGAGTGACATAGATAGTGGGAGATATAGAGAGATAGAGAGTGACAGGGAGAGATATATCAATCAATCTCCCTATATCTCTATCTATTCATCCTTATCTCTTTATCTCTCTAGCTCTCTCTATCTCTCTATCTCCCTCTCTCTCTATATTTTCTTCCCTATATTTATCTTTTTCTCCTTAAGTGTGTAATGGGTACATTGAAGAGGTCTTAAAGGAGAATTATCATATATTTAATCAAATGGCATGCTACCTTGAGAATAACTCCCAAGGACACATTCCATCCTTGGATTGTTGACATGAAAGAACCAATCAAAATTTAGTTTCTCTTTTCCCTCTCTTTTCCTTTGTATCTCTTATATTTCTCTCTTTCATGCTCTATCTCTCTCTCTCTCCCTATCTATCTAAGTTCATCTCTTTTTCTCATTCTCTATATTTTTAATTTCTATCTCTCTTTGTATTAGCTAATAGGCTACATATATTGTGAGATTTGAGCTTGAAACAAATCTCATTCCTAGAAACCACTATTGTGTTGTTGGAAAACTAGTTTCAATTGCCATTTAATGGTATACCATTTTTAGTGTAATGGTAAAATCCTCTAAAATATCAGGTAAAAGCCTATATATACTATTATATAATAATAAATATAATTATATTATATATATAATTTAATCTTATATTACTATTATATTAAATATTTATTATATTAATTATATTTTGTATTATATAAAAAATATACTTATTATTAATTATTAATTATAATAATTTTATATGTATTTAATAATTTTGTTAAATAATATAATATATAATTATAATAAGTCGAATAATTATATTATTTATTATGTAAAATATAGCTAATATATACTTAACTATATTGTAGAATATTAAAACCTAGCTAAATGGCACCATAATTTTCAATTTAATTCACATACTCTAAAACCTAACGAAACTAGGTTGTAGCTCATCAAATTGGAGAAGTTAAAGGTCAATACCAGCGCCAACGAAGAGTTTGGAGGAGTAAAACCAAGGTCAATACCAACACTGAGAAAGAGTTTGGAGGAGTGAAAACAAGGTCAATACTAGTGCCAAGGACAAGGTTGAGGGCTCTCAAGGAAAATTGACAACCAAGGGACAATCAGTACTATAAGTTTGGCACCCTCATTCTCTTTAACCTGCAATTTTCATGCCTAGTTTCCAAAGATCTTATCATACATTGGCACCCCCATTCTCGTTAAATGGTATAAGATAAGACAAAAAAAAAAAAAAATAGCTTAGTCTTTCACATTTTTATCAACCAACCTCAGGTCTTGGAAAAACTCCCATAATCTACGCACATCTTGGTTGAGGTCTAGGATTTCATTACACATATCCTTCATCACATGAGTTTGAAGCAATTGTAGACTTAGCCCTCTCTACAAGCTTAGTTGAATTTGACCACTTTATCTTTATTTTTCCTCCAATCTTTATGTTTCTCCATCCCCTTGCAATCATCTTTCACAACTTGAACTTATAGTTTCCTTTTCTTATTGATCCTTCATGTGCTCATGTCAATCTAACTAGTTGACCACCTAGTTACCCCCAACATCCTCCATTTTAAGCTTAATGCCTCTCACCTCCTCCAAAAAGATTGACATCGTCATCATTCTCATCTAGAACTCATAATTAAGTCCCACTAACTTTCAAGGTTCTATTTTTTGGTGGGAACATGTTATTCTTTGTTGTATGCCCTACCTCAAATCTAATGTCCAATAAGTTGCTAAAAACATAAAACAATAAGAAAAAAATTGAAGGTACAACTAGAAAGGTGTTATTTCCTTTTAGCCTCCTCCACTTCTTATATTTCAACATAGAATGGAGTTACACTTACATAACATAAACTCAAAAAAATGGAAGTTTATAGGGGCAAAGGAGCCCAAGTATATGCTAGGCTAAGATAGATCTAATGAATGGAAATAGAGGCATACAATTCTTCTTTAATACCTCCACCACATACATATGCAAGGAAAGGTCTCCTCCCTTCTTGGTAGTGATAACCTCCTCCACACACAACCCTTAAAAATTATGAATAGAGGAATATAATCTTTGAAAAACTCAAAGTTAATTCTCTCCTACTTGATGCAATTAGTCATTTTATCCTTACAAACATTTCTAGTGATTACTAGAGGCACATAGACCAATTCTCATAATAGAAGAATTTGATCATAATTTTCCAATGACGTCATTATGAGAAAACCTTAGGTTAAATGAATAATTCCCAGCTAAGTTCTTTAAATCATGTCCAACCGTATAAGAGAAGACCGATGTTATGTGTACTTGGATACCATAGAGAAAGGCTCTTTGGGATCTTTCATCAATCAAGGTATTGTTAAATTTTAACACCTAAAAGTGAGAATGAA
>VDFB02136185.1:0-13611 GCA_007258455.2 Sequoia sempervirens
TTGCTTAAGAAATGCTTCATAGGTTCCATTTTCAGCCAGGAAGTTATCAATGATCAGTGATATGGAGTGAGTTATTTATATAGTGCAAGCTACAAAAATATACCTTTACAAAAATGAAGAAAGTTTTCTTTGCATACAAAATAGGTTTCAATGATCTTGTTACAGGTAGAAAATGAAATGCCCATATGAATGTACAGGGTGTATAAATATTCATTGTTTTATTCATTTACAGACACAAATTCATCTTTCACTTTGCAGAGAAGATAAAATCATAGTTTCTGAAAGCAATTCAAAACAAGCCACAACCATAGAAGCACTTCAAATTCTGAAAAACTACAGAGGCCGAAAATGTTCAGAGAGCATAAAAATGAAGTTTCATTATGGCGGTCTGAAGGTTTGTTTCTCCTTTTAAGAGAACATTTTAAATACAGAGAAAAAGAAAGATGTCAAAGCTCCAACCAGAGTTATCCATAGTGACATTAAAGAGAGATGCTTCATTATTTATGTTATTTTTAGCCACATGATATGGAAGTCGAATTATCAAAGAGTAAAGAAATTTGAAGGTAACAAGTTTTTTCAAGAAACTTACCTAAGTTTCTGAGTGGAGAAGATCATTCATAAACCCGGGGGTTTCTTCTTAAGAAGACTTTTGAAAAGCTCGAGATGAAGTTTATCCATGGCGGCCAAGGAAAGCACCGATAAAAACAACATTTCATAGAGAAACGATCATAGAAGAATACAGTGAGGCCATGGCTTGTAAGCTCTCAAAGAGCTTCAAATTGGAAATAAAAAGCTAGATTTGAAACAAAATCAGACTTACCACGAGATTTATGCATTAGATCTTCTAGAGAACCTTCAAGAATCGACATAAAGGAAAAGCTTTCTAGTCAAGAACTCGACCTAGGGTTTGTTGGTGGCGGCGCTCCTCTCAAGCCAACAAGTGAAATAAAGTAAAAATGAATTGCCCACCATTTATTTTAGGGTTTGAGACCCTAGAAAGGCCGATGGAAGAAGGCTTTTTTCCTTAAGTTTTTTCAAAAAACTTTATTCTTATTACTCTAGGCCGTGGCATACCCTTTATGCCTTATGATTATTATAAGTAATCTTTTAAATATTTCATAAGACTTAATACTTAGCCAATAAATCCTTTGTATTTGGCTTTGTTAAATTCTTTTTTATTTTGCATTTCAATTCAAGAATTGTAAACTTTATTTAAGTGATGAAATAAATCACTTTAAATAAATGTTATTATTGAATGCAAAATTAAATATCTTATGATATATTTTTTCAAATGATGGATTTGAGGGAATTGATGGAGCTTTAAAGCTTTGCATGAATCTTGGAAGTGATTGAGAAAATTTAGCCAACATGTGGAGTAAAATTAGGAGTGAGCACTTAGTTGAGAGTTCATCTTCAGTTAAAGGTACAAGTGGGTGGAGTTCCAGTCAAGGAGTAATTTGAGGAACATAACTCCTTGTTTCATTTAGTTACAACCCTATTTTGGAGGGGTTTTCAGTTACATACGACCCTTGGAGTTGTTTTGAGATTGAAAACTCTTTATGCATTCTTGGAGTTTTCTTTTAGTTACATGCCTGATTTGAGGGAGAGGATGGAGTTTTGACAACACATCATGTCTTGGAGCCAAAATTCAAAATTTGAATTCTTGGAGCCTTTTGTATAAATCTTCCTCTTCTCTCATTTCTTTTCTAGAGTTATGAGTTTGGTGACTGTTGTAGTAGATTGCACATGCTTTGTAACTCATTTCTTATGAGTTCTATAGATTTGTAATGCAAATATCTCCTAGTTTTCAATAAAGAAGGTCATTTCCTTCTTAGATTTGTCTTGTGCAAGCATTGTATGTGAGTCCTTAGATTAAAATTTTGTGATTTCTATGAAATCCTTCTTTTTATCTTATTTCTTCAGTGTCTTGTTCAGGTGTAGTATGTTATGTTGAAAGTATGAGCAAGTTTGGTGGTGTTGTCATTAATGTTGTCATTGATGTCAACACAGTTCAATATGTTGCAGATTGTACATGTATAGCCGAGATACTGTGAGTACATGGAGCTATCTTTTTAGTGTTGTAGATGTGTTGTATTGATGAGTTTCCAAGTGCTTTTGAGAAAATTAAATAAAGAAGAGAAGTCTGTGTTCAGAATGTGCTCCAGTATGTGCTCCCCATTTCTCTTGTGTTGATCCTATGCTTGTACAGATCTAAAGGTTTGTTAATGGTGATCTCATGATGATATATCTAAGTTTCAACTTCTGGTATGATGGAATGTAAAAGTTATGTTCATCGGTGTGTGAACTATTTTGGCAGAATTGGTCTTTTGTGGACTAGGAGAAATAGTTTTGCTCCATAGTTCTTTGCTGTTTTGTTTTAGATCTTGCGGATCTGGGATATGTCTTGTGAAGGTCTTTTCTATGCTTTGGCAAAGAGGTTTGAAGGTTGGTGATCCAGAAGTCATGTTTTCCGGTTGGACTGGTGAAAGGTGTTCAGTGACTGAAGTTTGTTGTTTTGCTGCGGATGTATCTGGAAGATTCAGAGGTTTATTCTTGTGCTTAATGAAGCGTGTTGTGAAGTATGCGTGTCATCTTCTGATTGGGAAGCGTGTACATCAATGTTTGTTTGTGTTTTCATTAGGTTTGGCCGACCTGGTGTTTACACTTCATTTAGAGAATACAATTTAATTAAGGAAGCATGTGGTTGTTTCGAGATATTACTTTTGATCTTGAAAAATGTATTATTGGTCCACTGTTATTCCTTTCCACCGTGGGAATTTTGAGTTGCTGACCTATTTTGAATTTATGAAATAAGGTTTTTGTGGCCGACCTTGGAGAAAGTTTCTAAGGTAGAAGATGATATAAAATCAAGTCGAATTGTAAAGAGTTGGATGACAATGTGATGCAAAGTGAAGAAAGTAAGCCACAATCATAAGAGCAGAAGTGTGTGTGTGAGTTGTGATAACAGTTCTCCATTGTGTTGAAGGCAGTGAGATAAGGGTTTCTGCAATCCTGCGAATGTGCATTAATTGTTGTGGTGGATCTTTTTGTTCTCTTTTGTATCTGTAGGAAGTGAGCCTCCCTATTGGACAGTGAGTCCTTTCTATAAGCAGTGACCCTTTGTACTTGGACAGTGAGCCTTTCTTTTATAATCTTTTATATTGTGAGTTAACCCTCACCGTGGTCTTTCCCTCATTAGGTTTTCCACTTAAAAATATGATGTTCAATGTGTTGATTTACTTTCCGTTATTTGTGTTTCATGCTCTTACTTAATAACATAATAGTGTGGTTGTGAAATTAATAAGTGTTGAGTTTTAAGTTTGAATTGTGTGACAACTGATTCACCCCCCCTCTCAGTTGTCCTGTGCCTGTTTAACAATTGGTATCAGAGCATTGGTTTCTTGTTGCAGAGCTTAACCGCTTAAGGAAGATCTGATGGCGCATAAGTTGGCGATCCCTATGTTCGATGGAACTGACTACAATGATTGGAAGGGATAGATGAAAGGATACATTATCTCCTTTGGTTTTAAGACTTGGAAGGTTGTTGAGATGAAGTATACACCTCCATCTGGTGGTCTTACTACCGCATATGAGATCTTTGATTATGAAGAAAATGAGAAGGTGAAGTATGCTATTTGCAGTGGTTTATCTAAGAATGAGAGAGCAAAGGTTTCTTCTTTGGAAACTGCATATGAAGTATGGAAGAAGTTGGAAGATGTGTATGAAGGAAATGAAAGAGTGAAGCTGATAAAGAAGCTGGTGGTGAAGCGCAAATTTGTGAATTTGAAGATGGAAGAAGGTGAAGAGTTTACAAGTTTCTTTTAGAGAGTTGAATTGACTGCAAATGAAGTTAGAAATCAAGGAGGAAAAATATCAGATGAAGATATAATTGAGAAGATCTTGATAACCCTACTAGAGTGCTACAGTGATAAGATCTCGGTTATTGAAGAAGTATATAATCCTAAGACTTACACTTTGGAACAGTTGTTCGAAACCCTACAAGAATTTGAGATGAGGAAGCTCCAGAAAGAAGACAAGATAGAAGAAAAGATAGAAATGACATTCAAGGCATTGAAGATTGAAGAGGAACCATATAATGATGGTGTTGATGAGTTGGAAGCAAACTTTACCAAGAAGTTGAAGAAAGGAACCAGAAAGTATAAAGGTATGTTTCCCTTTAAATGTTTTAGTTGTGGTAATATTGGTCATTATGCTTTGAGATGTTCGAATAGAGCTGTGCATAAGAAGAACAAGGATTATAATGGTAAGGATAGGAAGGATAAGAGATATAAGAAGTTGTACTATGTTAAAGAAGAAGCAGGAATTTCTGATGATGAATCTGAGAATGAGGTTGATGATAGTGAATGCTTATTCTTAGTTTTGGAAAGTAAATCTGTATCCACTAACCCTGGAAAATGTGTAAGCAAGAAAGGTCTAGAGAGTAAGACGAATAGGATGGAAGGTACTTTGGTTACTGCATTTCATGCAAGACAGGATGAAGACTATTGGGTGATTGATAGTGGATGTTCTAATCACATGACCGAAGATAAGAGTAAGTTCACTAAACTTGAGAAATATGATAGTGGTTTAGTTATGTTTGGTGATGATTCGGGAGCTGAGATCTGTGGGAAAGGTTCAATTAGTTTTGATGGAGTGCATAGCACTGGTGATGTATATTATGTGAAGGGTTTGAGGCATAACCTTATGAGTGTTGTTCAGATGTGTAGCAATGGTTTTAAACTTGTGTTTCAAAATAACACTTGTGAAATTAGAAAAGGATCAGGAAGTGGAGATATGATTGTTGTTGGAAGAACTCATGGAAACATCTATTAGTTGAAAGGAGTTGATGGTCATTTCCTTGTATTGCAAATCAATGAAAGTTAGTTATGGCACTGGAGAATGGGATGTGTAAATTTTGATAACTTGGTCAAGATTAGTGCAAAAGAGATTGTTCGAGGTCTACCTAGAATCACAAGACCTGGTAATGCTATTTGTAGAAGTTTTCAATTAGGGAAACAGACAAGATGAAACTTTAAGGGAAAAGAGTACTCTACTACCAGAATGTTGGAGTTGATTCATACTGATCTCTATGGTCCGACTAGAATTGGTAGCCTGAATGGTGATAGGTATTTCATGTTGCTTATTGATGATTATACTCGAATGACATGGGTTGCTTTTCTCATGGAAAAGACTCAGGCTCTGGATAGGTTTAAGGTATTCAAAGCAAGAGTTGAAAATGAAGTAAATTTGAAAATCAAGTGTTTGAGATCTAGATAGAAGTGGATAATTCACTTCTGGTGAATATAATGCATTCTGTGAACAACATGGCATAAAAAGATAGTTTTATTCTCCAAGAACCCCTCAGTAGAATGGTGTAGTTGAAAGGAAGAACAAGAGTATACAAGAAGCTACTAGAACCATGATGAAAGAATCAAATGTACCAAATGTGTACTGGAGAGAAGTGATACATACTGTTGTTTATGTTCTAAATAGAGTTTAGATCGGATACAACAACACTAAGACACCTTTTGAGTTATGGACTAGTAAGACCCCTACTGTGAAGTATTTTAAGGTATTTGGAAGCAGATGCTATATTAAAAGAGATGATGAAAATATTGGAAAGTTTGATGCTAGATGTGATGAAGGAATTTTTCTTGGATATTCTACTACTAGCAAAGCATACAGATGCTTCAATAAAAGGTTGAGAAATTCCAAGCAGATCCTAAAGAGGCACATGTTGTAGCTGTAAAGAGGATATTTAGACATCTTAAAGGTACACTAGGTTATGGACTATGGTATCCTAAGAGTGATGATTTCACCTTGAATGCTTATACAAATGTTGATTGGGAAGGAAGTGTAGATGACCAGAAGAGTACCAGTGGTGGTGCTTTCTTTCTTGGTGGAAGATTGGTTTCATGGTTGAGTAATAAGTAAGAATTAGTTTCTTTATCCAATGTAGAGGCAAAATATATTGTTGCAACATCCTGCTGCACACAAGTTTTGTGGATGAAGCAAACTCTGAAGGACATTGGTGTGGTATGTGATGATCCTATCTCTATTTTCCATGACAACAGGAGTGCAATAAAAATTTCAAAGAACCCGGTTATGCATTCAAGAATAAAGCATATATCTATCAAGTATCATTTCCTGAGAGAAAAAGTGTTGGAGAATGAAGTCAGATTGGAGTATGTGACCATAAAGGAACAAATTGCAGATATATTTACCAAGGCTCTTTCGAAGGATACTTTTGAGCATCTTAGGGAGATGTTGGGGGTCGTTGACCCTCCTAACTAGGTGCACATGAAGGTGCATCAGTCCAATGAATTCACAAATTCTTCATTTATCTAGACTAATAAATGGGTCTACTCCGCAGGGGGAGTAGAAGTGGTTTCATTGTTGCAATATGAGTGTGCTCCTAAGGGGGAGTAATCAGAATTATTGATATTTTCCATTGATGTCAAAGGGGGAGAGAAAGTCATGTGAAAAATAGTTGCTGAAGAAGAGAAGGTGTTCTCCCAGTATTGTGAAGGATGATGCTGTCTTTGATGGTTTTTCACATCATGTGTTGCCATCAATGACAAAGGGGGAGATTGTTTCAAGCATGGGAAAGTTTGGTGGTGTTGTCATTAATGTTGTCATTGATGTCAACATAGTTTAGTATGTTGCATATTGTACATGTATAGCTAAGATGCTTCTAAGATCCTGTGAGTACATGGAGCTATCTTTTTAGTGTTGTAGATGTGTTGTATTGATGAGTTTCCAAGTGCTTGTGAGAAAATTAAATAAATAAGAGAATTCTGTGTTCAAAATGTGCTCCGATATGTGCTCCACATTTCTTCTGTGTTGATCCTATGCTTGTGTGGATCTGAAGGTTTGTTAATGGTTATCTCATGATGATATATTCTAAGTTTCAACTTCTGGTATGATGGAATGTAAAAGTTATGTTCATCGGTGTGTGAACTATTTTGGCATAATTGGTCTTCTATGGACTGGGAGAAATAGTTTTACTCCATAGTTCTTTGCTGTTTCGTTTAAGATCTTATGGATTTGGGATGTCTTATGAAGGTCTTTTCTGTGCTTTGGAAAAGAGGTTTGAATGTTGGTGATTCAAAAGTCATGTTTTAGTAATTTAGTGTGAGTTTATACAGTCCGGTTGGATTGGTGAAAGGTGTTCAGTGACTGAAGTTTGTTGTTTTGCTGCGGATGTATTTAGAAGATTTTGAGGTGTATTCTTGTGCTTAATGAAGTGTGTTGTGAAGTGCGTGTGTCATCTTCTGATTGGGAAGTGTGTACATCAATGTTTATTTGTGTTTTCATTAGGTTTGGCGGACTTGGTGTTTACACTTCATTCAGAGAATAAAATTTAATTAAGGAAGTGTGTAGTTGTTTCAAGATATTACTTTTGATCTTGAAAAATGTATTATTGGTCCACTCTTATTCCTTTCCACCGTGGGAATTTTGAGTTGCCGACCTATTTTGAATGTATGAAATAAGGTGTTTGTGGCCGACCTTGGAGAAAGTTTCTAAGGTTGAGGATGGTATAAAAGCAAGTCAAATTATGAAGAGTTGGATGACAGTGTGATGCAAAGTGATGAAAGTAAGCCACAATCATAAGAGAATAAGTGTGTGTGTGAGTTGTGATAGCAGTTTTCCATTGTATTGAAGACAATGAGATAAGGGTTTCTGCAATCTTGCGAATGTGCATTAATTGCTGTGGTGGATCTTTTTGTTCTCTTTTGTATTTGTAGGTAGTGAGCCTCCCTGTTGGACAGTGAGTCCTTTCTGTAGGCAGTGAGCCTTTGTACTTGGACAGTGAGTCCTGTTTTGGGCAGTGAGCCCTTGGTAGTGAGCCTTTGTTTTATAATCTTTTATATTGTGAGTTAACCCTCACTGTGGTTTTCCCCTCATTGGGTTTTCCACGTAAAAATCTAGTGTTTAGTGTGTTGTTTTACTTTTTGTTATTTGTGTTTCATGCTCTTACTTAATAACAGAACAATGTGGTTGTGAAATTAATAAGTGTTGAGTTTTAAGTTTGAATTGTGTGACAACTGATTCACCCCCCTCTCAGTTGTCCTGCACCTGTTTAACATGTTATAGTGTAGGTCATTGATTGTGTTTCTTCCATTTTTTGAATGTTATGAAAACATTACTGTTTTCTTTCAAGCAAACTTCAATCATAGGAGCCTTTCAGATGAAACATTTATGCAAAACATATTAGATTGAGTAGTGAATCATTTTAGCTTCATTTTTTGAGTTATCTTGTGAGGTTTAAAGGAAAATTTAAATCATTTTTTAGTTGGTGAATCACCTCATAGTTTAGTTTTCAGTGTCTGCAACATCCTTCTTACCCTTTTCCAATCTGAATCAATAGTGTTTAAAGAAATATTCAAAGGGATCCAGCCCATAATTTGGAGGTCTACCCTCATTATAGGATACCCACAACCTAAGAGTAGTCCCATGTTGCATGGGATTTAAGAATTTTTGAACTTAGCATCGGGTGCAAATCCCTATGTCAACACTCCTATTGAGGGTGGTTCTCTAAGTACGAGGAATACGATTTTAGGAAGGTGTAGCTTGGGGTTGATTATCACCTAAATATTCTTTGACATGAAATAGTATATATTAGATTCCTAGATGGATGTGTGAAGGGGATCAATGGTGTTTTACATATTCATAGTTTAAAATTAAACCTATTATCAATTAAATAATTGAATGATGCAGGTGTTTAGGTTTTTATCTACTAGAGGATGTAATATTGTGTGAGGAGATATGGTTCTCACAAAGAGTGTTTATGTGGGAACTCTATTTTATCTAGATACATGTATCATTTGGTAGAATAGTTCCTTTATTACTATAGCCAAGTGCTCTATAGATTCTACACTCTCACCATTAGTATCAATAGGAAAGCAATATTATATTTACTGTCAATGGTTGTTCTTTAGGTACCCAAGCAAGATATTTATTTAAAGAGTAAGCTACATATTGAGGATTTTTTTATGGAACTATAGAATGGGCCACATAAGTGTGAGGGCTCTCAGGATCCTAAAAAAAATCGCGTAGAGGGGTTAATTGATTATTCTCTCTAGTTTGAATTCTATGAGCATTGCATAAATTGTAATCAAAACCAGGTTTAATTTTACTTGAGTTCTCACAAATCTTCTAAAGTTTTGGATTTAATTCATTATGATGTATTTGGCCCTATAAATGTTTCTTCTATTTCTAAGCATTTGTACTATGCATATTTTATAGATTATCCTAGGAGGAAATACATACATATTTCCAAATTAATTTGAAGTCTTCATTCAATTTAGGAGTTTAAAGACCTTGTAGAAAATTAGCACGGTAGAAAGGTTAATGTTTTGATATCTAACAATAGTGGTGAGTTTTGTTTAGTAGATTTTAATCAATCTTGTAAAGAGCACATAATAAAATATATAAGGCGTGTGTGCACAAATATAGGGGTCCCAAAAGTGGTCACAATCACTTTTTGGTTCATCAAAGGGAAAATGTTCTCAAACTATGGCTTGGTAGTGATTGAGCTTGGTTTGGTCACTATTGATCCAAAACATGCTTGCACTAAGTATATAATAAAATAAAATAGAGGCCAAGCTCATTTAAGCATGACCCAATTTCTACCAAGCCCTAACATGAACAAGGAAAAGTACAAACATGTTTGTGACATCTTCGAGTGGATGCAAGCCAACACAATGTTGCCATGTGAAATGCAGGAGGTCAAGGAGGTAAGGCTTTTAGTAATTTACATGAGAATACTATTTCTTAAAATTTGTTTTGATTCATTTTTAATTTTTTTAAGAATTTAAAATGCCTGAACACCCCCAAGCACTAATTCACCAAACTATGTGGAGGGAATTATTTCCAAAGAGAAAGTAGAAGCTAACCCTCTTGAAAATCTTCCATATATTCTTAGACCTCTTTGTGACACATGGGAATTTATTAAAGTTGAAATTGAAACCAACACAAATGAACTCCAAACATTCATTGATATATTGAAAATTATAATGTAGCTACTTCACATTAGAGAGACCTTGCAACAATGATGAAATCTATTGTTTCTCATATATGGATTCCATTAGCAGCGAAATAAAATATGGTTCAATCATAGGGATAATGCATGACAATTCTACTCCACAAAATTATCATATAAACAATTAAAAGAGTGTTTTTTTGAAAATCTAATTTGTGTGAATTGCTTATTGATTCAAGAACCAATGCACCCTTGCACAAAAGTTATAAGATATTCCCTATTCAATGGCGCAAACACCAAGGAATAAGGAATTTTTTGGGATAGGTGGTAGATGGTTTTTGACCATCCACACACAAAAATAATGAGGTCCCATGATATTTATTGAGGAAAATCTATTTTGAGTTTATCCTCAATGAGACTCTAAATTATTTTGACATGGAATATTTCCAAGGTAGAGGAAAAGACTCTTCAATGGATAGGGAGGGAGTATATTGTGCCCAAGACCCCTAGGCAAGCCAAAAATTTATAGTTTCGAGGTGATGAGCCCTTCTAATGTGAGGAAGGGTGTCAAGGTGGATACTTTATAGTCAATTAGTTCCCTCACATAAACCTTAATACAACATAGAAGGCCATAACATAGCAAACCATTTGCATAATATGTTGAGGGTGAGACTTCTAGGTGTCGATGCTCACCTCAACTTTACACAAAAATGGATCTGTTTATGACTATGGGTTAGAGGATGTTGAGGATATACACACTACAAAGGATTATCTAGAGTTTCAGAAGTATGGTAGATAGGGACACACTTGAAGGATACACCCTTATTAGACAATATTGTGTTGACATATGAGTTGCTCGATAGCACCTTCGACATTGATCAACAAGTAATTTACAATAAGGTTTTGCAATTTACTACATTTTATTTTTAAATCTAAGATTAACTGTATCATTCTATTATGAATAAAATTAATATAAATAATTATATGTAAGAATATTCCAAGTTTAGAGAATTCATCATACAAATGTTGGCTCTTAAACTCTTGATTATGTAGCCATGTCAAGGTCACATGTGTGTAATTTATGAAAAAATAGTAAATATACTACATGTAAATTATTTTTTCATATATCAATAGTAATCTTAAAATTGATATTTGATGATAAAAGGTGGATGCTCGACCTTAAACATCAACACCTATTGGTGGTAGTGGTTTTATGCCAAATTTCACCGAGGTAAGTTTTAATGTTTTTAATCATTATGTTTGTAAATAATGTTTGGTATATTTTGGTCTAATAATGTTGTTGTATTTTCAATTGATGACATTGGTTCAAAACCCTCTTTATATTCATGGAACAATGGAGGTGGATATTGTTGTGGCAGTTTTGTCTTCAATTCATTTGGTAAAGGTATGAGCCAATAATGTAGATTTTTTTTTTTTTTATTTCTTGTTTTTATCTCACACTATTTATAGTAAATTTAAATGATATTAATCTTTAGTCTAATTTGTTTCTTCATGCTTGTCAAAGGTGGTTACAAATCCAATTCTTACACCTACCCCATAGGGGTGAACCCACAATAATGGGTTACAATTTTTTTTACAAACAAAAGTTGGAGGCCACCCAAAAAAACATTAGAAATGCCTTCGAATGAGCATTCTTTGCTTGAACATACACCCCTTTGGTTGAACATACCCCTTCAAACGAAGCCTAAACCTTTGTTCGAAGGTGTTCAATGAAATGTTTTTTACCAAAATAATTCTCTTTGCTTTTGTTACACCCCATTGTGCTATTACTTTTTTACTTTTACCTAGTTGTGTGAAAATTCTTTAAATGTGTGTGTTTATGCTTTGTGTATTTTGGAAATACAATAAATGAATATTTGATTCAAATGAAGTTATGAAATGATTCTGTTTATGAAATATATGATACAAAAGGTTTTAATTGATTCAGCTAACTACACTTTCTATGTACTAAGTTGAATGCAGGGATATATTCAATCCTCTAGAAGAGAGGGAAGTATCACTCAAGAGAGGAGTATTGGTCAGGTAACCCCTAAATGAGTCTAACCGAGCTTTCACACACTCACTTCTATGTATAGTTGAGTTTAGTCAATGGCTTGGAAAAGGTAAGTTACTCGAGTCTTGTTTGTGGATGAACTAAGAGAGGTTATGGTTTTGTTTGAGTTCATTCTTGATTTAGTCTAAGTGTTTGAGTTTCTATCAATTGTGAGTTCTTATTGTGTTTACATTTGATCAATGTGTTATATACATTGAATGTATATATATGTATACATGTACATGTCTATGATGAACTCATTCACATGAGTAAGTACATACATGCGTATACATAGATAGACGCAGCTATGTATGCTTATGGAAGGAATACCCATATGCACGGGAATGTCGAATGAACAAGTAGATATATATATATACACATATATATACTTAATGAATATATGACAATTGATGTTGTTGGATTGTATGAAAGGAGGCAATGTTAAATAAATATACAATATATATGTGTACATATATATATATATGTGTGTGTGTGTACATATATATATATATATATTGATATACAAGTATGTATTGACGTAATGGAAACGTCCATATGAGTGTATTAATACATATATAAATATACATATGTATATATGTATATATATTTATACATGTGTGTTATTATTATATGAATGAATATATGTATATACATTCAAAATATCGAAAGATGCATAGTATAATTGTGTAAGTTGATATATTTGTATATATATATACATATATAATAATGTGTAATTTTATTACTATATATATGTATATTATATATAATATATACATTATATAAATATAAATATGGATAGCGTTGTTTATATACTATAAATATTGAAAGTGATGTATATACTATAAAGCACATGGAGTGAATGAAACACATTTCATTCATATTTAAAATGAAGCACATTAAACTATAAGCAAATGTTGAAAGATTAAACATACTATTTAAAAGTGCAGCGCTATAATATGCGTGTAGATATATAAGCCAAGCTAATACATGGTATTAGTGGTTGACCAAGTCATTGAATAGAAGTATACCAATCTGCAACACATGGAAATAAACTTTGATTGAGCCTTGAGCTTTAAACATACCAAAGGAATAGGAAACATGCTATTTTGGTGGCGCCAAACTGAGGAAGAGCAAACCAAGTAGAAGTCTTAACTTGCAAATACGAATTACAAATGTGAAGCAGTGAGTCTATGTGAATTGGTCAAAACTTGAAGTTGGCCAAATAGGTCAATTTGTAGGAGACCATTACCTTGCATTTTAACTAATTGTTCTTGCTGTCCAATGGATTAAGAAAACTCATTCTTTAGCTGTGTATGCGTCTTCTGTACATTGTTTTATACTGCCACCTTTTTTTATCTTTGCTGAGTCGAGCTATGAGATGTCAATTTTGTTACCTTGTTTTCAGCCTTTGGTTCTTAATAATTTTGTCTAAATAGATGAGCCTTTCACCTCATTTGGGACGCATTCTTTCTCTCTAAGTTCTTATTTTTCTGAGTGTTATTCTGCTACAATATTAAGCTGTGAGGTTGAGAGTTTTTGGTGAGTGTTTAGTGAGGTTCTTTTAGAGATATCC
>VDFB02136186.1:0-24179 GCA_007258455.2 Sequoia sempervirens
AAAGATACATAACTATCTATGTTTTATATATATCAAAAGTATATATATCATAATTATCAATCTAATTATAGTATTCTTAAGTCCATGATTGAAATGACATATTTATATATACATATATGTGTATTTATATATGTATATATATTTATATGTGTATTTATATTTATATGTGTATATATATTTATATAGATCATGCTCATAGGGAGGATGCCTCATACAAATAATGTTTAAAAAAAACAATACTAAGAACAAGTAGGCCCTGCCCTAATCTATTGGGCACCCAACAACCCTGTCCTTTTGGCTTACGATGACATCTCTTCCTCTCTCACATTTGTATTAATGCTAACTGACACTAATGACATAGGAAGCAGGATGGCGGTGTACCAAGAGAGTTCATTGTGTTGGGAAATTTTCTAGTGCCCCAATGCACAAGAAGAGGAAGAATCATTTCCTCAAAGTTGTGTCGATTCTCTGAAGAGCTGAGATCTCCCATATGCTTTTGCTATTATTATTTTTTTTTCTTTTTATTACCTCTATACTACCAAGTTAAATGAATAGAATACATGTATTTGTGGGTTGTTTAAACTCTGGTCAACTTTTGATGTTGCATGAAAATGAGTATAGAGTTTTTCGATGCTTGAGCCAGAAGGTTTAAGATGTAGATCAAAGCCCATAATTTCAAGAGAGTGCCACAAATTTTCTTTTCCTGTGAAAACATAAAATAACCTCATGAGGGTAAGTATAAACAAATAGTGGTTATAGGGAGCCTTAGCCAATCATAGCTATTCATAGTGCATTTGAAAATTAAATATGTAAATCCCATCTAACTAACACATAGAGGTGGTCGAGGTAATAGTTAAGGTTTTGTATATAAATTTATTTTGATGTGTTACTTCTATCTTGTGGGTGTAGGGAAATACACAACCCTTCAAGACGAAACCTCTTGAGAAGCTGCCACACCTATAGATGTTGCACCCCTAGAGCCATGGTAAGCATGGGTATACATTCTTCTCTACCTTATAATATCTATTATTATATATATATATATTTATGTTTATATTATTATTATATTTTTGATATAAATATGAAATGACTTACTATTTAAGTTAGAAGTCGTCAATACTATCCATTTTATCATGTCAATGCTAGAAAGGTTAAAACACAAAACACTATTTTTAAACAGGATAAAATAATAATTTTCTCCATTGAACACTTTACTACTATGATAACTAATTTACAAAATATTATTTTGAACATATCATCTCCATTCTAAAACAAGGAATGTATCTAATGAACAATTTTTTTGAGATATGTAAAATATAAAGCACTATTTTGACCCCAAATCAAATATATTTTTGTCATTCTAGAATTGAAGTATTCTCCATTATATAGCTATACTATATAAATGTTAAGTGTTGTATATATGTATACAATTACCACTATAAAGTGAACTAATGAAGAAGATGAAATACCTATACATTATCCCATGTTTCCTAATACTATTTAACAATAGAAGTATCTTTACTTATTTCTTTGAAATCTAATTGCCCCACCAGATCATCTGAATTTAGAGTAAAAGAAAGTTTCAGTAGTGTTGATTTACTTGCATTCAACTGCATTCAGCTGTAATGGGCAAGATAGTTTATGGTAGTTTATATCTCATCTAAGGTTGAAAGAATTATATTTGCACTGTGAATTCATATCGATGTGAATCAAAGTCAAATACATGCTTGTAGAAATGTCTTCACATACATAAACAATTTCAAAATTCAAGTACCCTTACTTTGTAATTTTTAGTCTCTCTTAATAATCATATGAAAGAAAATTGTCTTATCAATACATTACATTCTAAATGAAGTTTGAACATAAAATTATAATCCTTCGAGTCATATAAGCACTAGGCCTATTAGGTCTCCACATTATAGATTATTGACACTTCAATTGTTAGCCACATTCACTTGAATAGCATAAAATGTCACCAAAATTACTTGTAGAATACCTAATAAACAACAAAGAATACAATACTTATGAATTACTAATAATTTATTCAATAACTAGTCCTTCAAATGAGTCGAAACAGAGGTAAAGCATAATAAATTATTTATTTGAGACAAGTCCGGTAGTTATTCAAGCGGTTCTCTGCGGTAGGATTAAGATATGAGAGAATGAAGAGTTAACAGCAAAGTCCCACTCCAGGACCACATATTCCGATATCGCAGCAAGAAAAGGGTGGTTCATCAGGGTCGTCGTATACCTGACAGTCAGCATCAGCCCTGCACTGAACATAATTATCGCACGGATTAGGGTCTGCTTCCGCTATACCTGACATGCCCACTGCCAATGCCAATGCTATTATTAACACCACGCAAAACAATTTCTTCGCCATTTTCTTTTCTGTTATGAAGAACAATGTTGTGCAGGTAAGCAGGGAGAGGACATCCAATTTATAAGTGGAATACGAGTGGAATCGCAAGGCCTTCGCCTTCTGTTTGGACTGCTCAATTTCTACGCCATTCTGTATAGCGTTATTGATGGGGCCAACCGTGCCAAGGATTCCTTTCTTCTTGGGAAATTTAATCGAGATATTAGTAATTTAAAACATAGGGTGGGACGTTAATGTCTTATATATGGACATCATTCTATAGCCATGCAAATGATTGAGGATATCGAAATGGTCATATCAATATGGATGGTGAATGTGAAGTGATATGTTTATAAACAATTATTAGGGTGAATATATTGAAATATATCTTTGTATGGATAATATGGGGTATGGTTATATAGGAATATGTGTTAATCGATGGGTAAAAGGGTTTAATTTTACATAAGATTGTGTTATTTATAGATATGTAGTTGTATTCAGCCACTCTCTTTCAAATGGATGCAAAGAAAAATGGTAAATGGCATGGGTATTGTCAATTTCATAATAATATTTAGCTACCTCCACTTTAAGGTGCATATGAATTCTCAAATAATCATGTAGTTTAAATTATTTAATATTCATAAATAACATACAAATTAAATAATCAAATACAAAATAATGCTATAAGGATCCATGTAGACTAATGGACCTTCTAGGATGCCAAATAGTATGACAAGTGATTGCACAATAGAAAAAAGGTGTTGCTAGAGGAAAGATATATGTAGAACCTTGATCAATCAAATGGTTAAATGTTTAACTTCATTTCAATATTTACCTCCAACTTATAAAGACAACAATAAATATGAGGTTCATCTGGATGGAAATAGCTTTGATATCCTTGAAGGTTTAGCAAGGAAAAACACTTGCAAACTATTAATGTATCAAGACTACAATGATTACAAAATTTCAAGCAAAATTTATTTGGCAAGTGCAAAATCCATATTTTCTTCCATGACCTTTAGTAACATCATAGTTGACATGTATGCAAGTCATGAAAGCATAGACGAAGTTGCAAACCATTTAATAGAATGCTTTAAGAAATGCCAAAACAATTTTCATAGTTAATCAAAAAATTTAGAAACTTTCATAAAAACATGGAATAAGGCTTGAGCTACTCAATATAACGTTCCAAAGAAATGAATAATTTTTTGGTGTTCCAAAGAGTTCACAAACCTTTAAATTGAAGCTTGCCAAATCATTATTATTGACTTGACTTGAGTTCAATAATAATAATATTGACTTGAAGTATTAAAGATGCCATTATTATTATTGACTCAATACGTCAATTGTAAGACTACTATATATAGCCATAATTCAAACATTAACCCAAGGCTGTTGTTGTTAGACCAATAACCTCAATAACCATCACCAACATTATTGTTATAGCTTATTGGACAATTGGAATTTAAATAGAAAACATTATATTGTTTATTTTCTACCAATTAACTTCTATTCAAACAACCTTTAATTCAAATAATAATAATGTTATTAAATCAAATTTACCAAGACTTTCATTTAACTTGATAATAGTATTTACATAAAATCTTCATTTGCTATATTATTATTGTTTTATTCTATTTAACTAACCATAATTTTATTATTTCCAAATCTCCATAAATAATACCTGTGATTATTAACCAAAATAATAACAATAATATTTACTCTCGTAATTTACAAAAATAATGTTATTTATTTTAATCAAAATAACATAAACATAATAACATGGTTAATACCTTATATTAATATTAATATTACCCTAAATTTTGATAAAGTTATCATTAATTTATTTTTAGTAACAAAATTATTTCTATAATATCAGCTTTTATTAGATTAACATAAAGTCTAACACTAACATACTTTCTTTATCTAGTAAAAAAAATATTTTGATCATTAATATTAATACTAATATTAAAATTAGTATTAATGTTAACACCATATTTACTCTCTTCTATTAATTATTAATGGAAGATGTTTTACATGAAACAATCCTATTTCTATGCTTACTATATTAAAAGGAGTTAAAACCACAAATATCAAACAATGGTTAATCTTAATAATTAATAGATCACATCCTTTAAACAATATTAATATTATTCGATAACTTTCAAAATAACATTATTACTATCATTGTGGATATACAGATAATATCAATAAATTCCAAAATTTATAATAATAATAATTTTATTTAAACCAAATTAATAACAACAATATTATTAAACCCATTGTAAAATTCACCATTAATTCACCTCTAGTATTTCCATTAATAATATTAATATTTGTAGCATATAAAAAAGTAACCCTTTTTCACACTTAGTTTGGAAATGAATAATTAATGATAAAATAGACTTAATTGTGACTTATTTAGGGTGTTGTAAGTTGTATTTTTATACTTTCACACTAATCTAGGGCTTTATTAATTAATTGAGGTTAATTAGAGCTTAATTGGCCCCTTAAATTCAAATACAAGCCTAATTTATTGCATTTTTTGAGGGATAAAGCCCGAAACTCATTAATAATGTTTCACAACACTTAATTTGGCAAGGTTTGAGTCCTAGGCTATTGACCTAGGACCCATTTGCCACCTGGCAAATGGGTCCTTCCTAGGTCCTAGTACCCCCTTTTCCCATGTTGTTTCATGTCCCTAAAACTTCTCCTAGTTAACTATGCTTGGACCTATTCGCCCTATGACGAATGGGTCCTACTTAACTTAGGAAACCCATTTTTAAACATATTTGTGGTGGGATTTTAATGATTTTAAATCCTACATCTAATGCCAGCTTGCATTATTTGAATTTCAGGATTAAATCTTAAGTGTAAATATAATGTAATTTCACATAGTTTCATAACTAGGAGATCTAAGGCTTTCATGAGATCAAGCAATCATAAGCAACTTCATGCAAGCATCCTAAGAGTTCACAAGATTATTCAAGAGGGCATTTAAGAGTGGATTAATGAAGTTTTATTGTGGAAATCCAAGGTCATATCATCATTTCAAAGGCATAGTGCATCATGCATGTTGTTGAGCTAATGTTGTGATGTAGCATTCAAGATCCAATTCAAGAATTGTTTCACATCCAAATTCAAGATCAAGATCTACATTCCTTAAATCTATTTCATGCTTGATTGATGATTTATATTACAAGACTTCATTCAAGGTATCATTGTTTGATGTTTCATTGTTTCATCATAAGGTTTAATTACCTAAACAGGGTTTGACCAAGGAAAACCCCTATTCCCTAACAATCAACAATTTTTCTTGATTGCGTGATTGTAGGTTTTAGGTTGAAGATCAAGTGGAGAATAAAATTTGCAAAAAGTTGTCAAGGTTTCAAAGTTGTAAAAGTTATCATCTTTGTTGCAAGATCATGAAAATGAATCTATACAAAATTTATTTTTGACTTCCAGGAGCTAGACACTAGGAACTGCGAGTGTAGACATTGAAGAACATAACCCATAAATCACTTTTATAGAACCCTACCAAGGACCCATTATCCATTGGGTGAATGAGTCTTTAGTGAGCCCTAAAACAACACTTTCAAAGAGGTACACATCATTTTAGCATCTGAAAACCTTACTTTTTTTTGTTATAACAATTAGTTTTTTTTTTCCTGATGTTTTTCTATGCATAATTGAATGAAATAACAAGTAAAAAGGTGGGGTTTATCATCTTGTTGATTTACTTTGATATGCTCCCCTTTTTCTATGTTTCATTTTGGTGAGCTCAAATTCTTTGAGCATTGTAGTTTTCTAATTTTGGAGTCTTTCTTTTCACCATAGGCTAGATCTGATGGAACCTCTACTTATATTTTTCTTTGGTTCCATTTTAAAATTTTGCAATACTTGTCTTTGAACCTCATCTTAGGCTTAAGGTTATGTTCCTCATCATTGTTTTAGGGTTTGTGTTGCCAAAAACCTTCTGAATTAACCTTTGAGTCTAAAAACCCTTGGGCATTCTATTTCTGCATTGACTTGTTGCTCCTAGTTTCTAGTCATTAAAGTCACCACTTTTGCCATTAGAATCGTTATTTTCACTAACCCCCTGGGTTTAGGTTTGTCAGTCACCAAATGCCTTTTCAACACTTAAAATTTCTTATGGTTGGGCTTGATTTTCATTTTTAATGACTTAAGTCTAGGGTCTTTATTCTTTAGGGTCAAGTTCCTGCCAGCCTAGTAGTGACCCTGTTTTAAGGTTAACATTTGCGGCATTGCAGATTTTGGTTATAAAATGATTATTTGATCATCACAGGTGAATCTCAATTGTTCCCTGTGTGCCCACTCCATTTTATTCTTCATTAAAATATTTGAGCGGGCTGGTAGATGGTTTCCATGTGTCATGTTAGGAAGTGGGACCATTGCTTCCAAAAGGTCAGTAGACGGAGCTTTGAGAGAAATAAATGATAGGTACCGTAACACAAGTTTTCATCACGACCGTTCCCCGCACACCCATCAATTTTGTGTATTAAGGTGAAATAATCACACTGGCTAGCGGGCACTAGACACGTGTTGCCTTTGTATAGTGGGCCCAATATCTTTTTGTAATTAACAAAGGGTATCAAAGGAAAATCAACGGTGGATGACGGGTTCAATGTGGGTCAATCCTGACCACTCCCCACCATCCTATGAGTGGCCCACTTGCATCTATTGTTTCTTCGCAAGCAAGCAGGCGACTACCACATGGAACATTTCAAAGGATCCGATGGACTTTAGTGGAGATAAAGTATTGCTAGAATTTGGTTGAGACTATTGTAACATTAAAATGATGCCAAATTAGAACCAATTCTTGGGCACACATTCAAGATTTTGGAAATATTTTTTATTGTGATTGTCAATTTGTTAGGTTATGGTACATGTGGGAAGGTAAAATTGAAATAATGTAGATTATGGGCTGATATTTTGAGGTTAAATCATGATCACTCCCCGTTGTCTTCTTGTGATGAACTACAAGTAAATTAATTCCCATCTCCCACACACACTCTCTCTCTCCCTCCCTCTATCTCCATCTCTCTCTCTCCTATCTCTCTCCCTCTCTCTCTCTCTCTCCTTCCATCTCCCTCTCTATCTCTCTCTCCCCCTTCTCCCTCTCTTTCCCTCTCTCCCCCTCCCTCTCTCTCCTCTTCCTCTCTCTCCCCCTCCCTCTCTCCCTCCCACACTCTCTCCTTCTCTCTCTTTGTATCCCCTCCCTCTTTCTCTCTCTATCCCCCTCTTGTTCTCTCTGTATCCCCTCCCCTCCCTCTCCCTCCTACTCTTTCTTTGCCTCCCCCCCTCTCTCTCTCCCCCCCTCTCCCTCTCCCCCTCCCTCCCTCTGTTTCCCCCTCCCTCCCTCTTTTCATCTCCCCCTCCCTCCCCTTCTCTTCATCTCCCCCTCCTTTCCTCCACCTCTCCCTCCCCTTTTCCCTTTCTCTGTCTTTCTCTCTGACTCTATCTATGTCTTTGTCTATGTCTCTATCTCTATCTCTCTATCTCTCTCTGTCTCTCTCTGTCTCTCCCTCTTTGTCTGTCTCTGTCTCTATCTCTGTCTCTATCTATCTTTGTCTAGCTCTATCTCTGTCTCTGTCTCTATCTTTGTCTCTTTGTTTGTCTATCTCTGTCTCTCTGTTTCTATCTCTCTGTCTCTGTCTCTATCTCTATCTCTCTCTCTCCCCCTCCCTTCCCCCCTCTGTCTGTCTGTCTATCTGTTTGTTTATCTTTTTGTCTCTCTTCTTCCCTCCCCCTCTCTCTCTCTTTCCCCTCCCTCTCTCCTCTCCCTCTCTCCCTCCTCTCCCTCCCTCTCTTTCTCCTCTCCCTCTCTCCCCCTCCCTCTCTCCCTCCCACCCTCTCTCCTCTCTCTTTGTATCCCCCTCCTTCCCTCCCTCTCTCTCTCTCCTCTCTCTTTGTATCCCCCTTCCTCCCTTCCTCCCTCTCCCTCCCTCTCTTTCTTTGCCTCCATCTCTCTCTCTCCCTCCCTCCCTGCCTCTCTCTCTCTTTGTCTCCCCCTCCCTCTCTCTCTTCGCCTCCCTTGCTCTCCATTTCTTTCTTTGCCTCTCTCTCTCCCCCCCCACCTCCCTCCTTTTGTCTCCCCCTCCCTCCCTCTTTTTATCTCCCCCTCCCTCCCATTCTCTTCATCTCCCCCTCCTTTCCTCCACCGCTCCCTCCCCTTTTCCCTCTCTTTATCTTTCTCTCTGTCTCTATCTATGTTTTTGTCTTTGTCTCTATCTCTATCTCTCTATCTCTCTCTCTATCTCTCTCTGTCTCTATGTCTGTCTCTATCGCTGTCTCTTTCTATCTTCGTCTATCTCTATCTCTGTCTCTGTCTCTATCTTTGTCTATCTATCTGTCTATCTTTGTTTGTCTGTCTCTTTGTCTGTCTCTTTGTCTCTCTGTCTCTATCTCTATCTCTATCTCTTCCTCTTTCTCTTTGTCTCTCTGTCTCTATCTCAGTCTCTGTCTCTCGTTCCCCTCCCTTTCTCCCCTCACTCTCTCTCTCCTCTCCCTCTCTCTCTCCTCTCCCTCTCTCTCCCTCTCCCTCACTCCCTCCCACCCTCTCTCCTCAATCTTTGTATCCCCCTCCCTCCCTCTCTTTCTTTGCCTCCTCTCTCTCTCTCTCTCTCTCTCCCCCCCTCTCTCTCCCCCCCTCCCTCATACCCTCTATCCTTCTCTCTCTTTATATCCCCCTCCCTACCTTCCTCCCTCTCCCTCCCTCTCTTTCTTTGTGTCCATCTCTCTCTCCCTCCCTCACTCCTTGCCTCTCTCTCTCTACCTCCCCCTCCCTCTCTCTCTTCACCTCCTTTTCTCTCTATTTCTTTATTTTCCCCTCGCTCTCTCTCTCCCTCTCCCCCTCCACCTCCCTCCCTTCATCTCCCCCTCCCTTCCTCCCCTTTCACTCCCTCCCTCTTTTTCCGTCTCCCCTCCCTCCTTCTGTTTGTCTCACTCCTTTCATCCACCTCTCCCTCCCCTTCCCCCCCCTCTCTCTCTCTTCGTCTCCCCCTCCCTTCCCCCCTCTGTTTATTTGTCTGTCTCTTTCTTCCTCCTCTCTCTTCATCTTCGCCTCCCTCCCTCCCTCCCTCTCTTCATCTCCCCCACCCTCACTCTCTTCACCCTCTCCCTCCCCATCTCCCTCCCTCCATTTCTCTATCTCTTTTCCCTGTCCCTCTTCCTCTGTCCCCCCCCTCTCTCTCTCTCTCTCTCCCCCATCCTCTCCCCTCCTCCATCCATCTATCTATCCCTAGGGGTATACTTGAACAAGTATTAAACTTGAAAAAAGTATAATTAAAATATAGTAGCAACCAAACCCAATTGCATTCTTAACCCAAAATCATCTAACTAAGTTGAGAAAAACTAGTTATATATAACCTTTATTTACCAGATAAAGTTATGCAATCATAACCTACATTAATTGACTTTATTTTCAAATCACTAAAGATAGATCCCTAGTTATATTATGATGTTATAGACCTGTGAAAAAATATTCCTACTCCTACACTATTGGTTTATGCTTTGTTTTATGGATGTGAAATTTCTAAATGATTCTAGGTCAATGTTTTTATATTGTGCAATAGAGTCGCAATAGATTGAGAAGAGAACCAAAAGGAAAAGAAAAAATATGTTTTATGCATTTAAATACAAAAATGATCATGATCTCTTGCAATAGAGAATACTTAGGGTATGTGCAGGATCATCATGATGGGCCAAAAAGTGGAGATATGATGGGTATGTGTAGGGTATGTGGCTGATGACTTTTTTTTACCCAAAATTGATGAAACAAAAAGGGTTTTTAATGGAGATTCTCAACTTTCCACCAATATAAATTATGCTTTACTTTGAATTTAATAAATAATTATTATTCATTTTCTATTTGAATTATGACTAAAGTCCCAATTGATAGGTTGATTGAAAACATCTATATCTTTCAAACAGTATCAAAATTTTTGAATCTGAAACATGTGTCACATTCTATGCTTTGCATACTATAGGATTAAAAAAATGAATTTCATGAAGTTTTGACCAAGTTAAGGTGGTCAGATATACAATTTTTTTATATTTTTAAAAAGTTGTAATCAAAAATTCATAATTAATTATTTACTTGGAAAAAAAATACAAAAAAGTACGTATCACATTGGGACATGATTCCTCTACTTATATCTAAAATATTATAAAAAATATTATCATTTTATTGTGGTTAGGGTGGTCAGATAGAGACCTACTTCTTATTTTTTCCCTTGAAATTTCAAATTTTCACCAAATAGATTTTTTTAAAAAATAAAAAATAAACCTAGTAGTTTAGAAACTACATTCAATTTGTAACTATAGATTCTATTCTTATATTTTTTTAAAATAATATAGATAACTCATTCAAATTTTTACATCAAGTTTCCTAACTCTGATTTTTTTGATTTTTTTAAAATACAAAAAAGATCTTTTTGCCCAAGATCTAAAAAAATGGAATAAAAATGAAGCAAAATTTGTATTTTATCTATTCAAAGTTGTACATTAATAATATCTAGAAAAAATATAGGAAAATGTGTGAGGAAAACAAGGATTCTGAATATATCGAAACAAAACCCTATAGAAGACAGATTCAATTCAGAACGTTTTAAGCATTTGTGTTTTTTGTGCAAAAATTGTGAGACCCTTCTCTATAAGAAATCTTTAGTAGAACAAAAAGGTGTTTGTGCAGAATGTGGAGCTACTCTGCAAATGACTAGTTCAAAGCGAATTGAACTTTTAATTGATAATGGCACTTGGCGCCCTATAGCCAAGAATTTATCTACGATAGATCTTTTAGAGAAAAAACATACGACGTTTGACATCAAAATGGTTCGAACGGTCTCATTTTTATTGTACAAAATAATTTATTACAAATATTTTTACAACCAATTTTTTTAAACAAATACTACAAATACTAAAGTGTTGAAAACATTAGTAGCATACAACAATACTCTTGTTAATATCCTTAAGGTTGTATTAGAAAAGAAATTCATAAAATATTTGAATTTAGGTGAAAAAGAAACTATTACGATACTACAAGACATTATTGGTACAGGTTTGAAAACAGTTCAATTTGTACTTCTTGAAATACGTAAAAGATTAAAAGATGAATTATATAGGCTTGCGCTTTTCAATAAAGCAATATTGAATGACGAAATGTCTAGGTTTCTTCCTAAAACTTCTTTGGAAGATAGGGGGAATGACGAGTTTGACATCAATTCTATGGGTTTTGAAGAAATGGTGCGTGAAATTGCAGGATTCCAAATTATTGAAGTGCTAATAAAATTAAATAAACAATTAGCCCACTTAGTAGAACAACTACAAACACAAGATAAGTTCTTGAAAGTAGTGGCGGTAAACTTAGTCAAACTAGCACTTTATTTTCCGGAAGAAAAAAGAAAAACAAGAAAAATAAAAAAAATATTTCGTTTTTATCGAGGAAATGATCCAGAGACAGATTACTTTTTATGGCTGCGAAAACATATGGCGATCTGTTTGATCGAAACATATCTGGTCTTGAAAAAATTTAAATATTGGTTTAATAATCGTTGTTGTGGTTTACTCAAAGAAGAAGAAGAATTTTCTCGTTTTGGTTCTGGTATTCTAGTAGAATACGTGAAAAAACAAGATTACTACCAGTGTTATCAGATGACTACTAGATAGCATATCTTAGACCGATGCCTATCGAAAGTTTGAAACAAGTTCAAAGTTCATAATAAAAAATTATCTTATCGGTTTAGTTATTATAGCATAACTATGGCCTTCATGGCAAGTCAAGGGCGAAAGTTGAAACAAGTTCAAAGTTCATAATAAAAATTGGTAGCATATGCTTACGACTTTTTCCTTTTTTACCATAATTAAGTACCATTTATTGTATCATACTTTACAATTTATATGGGTTTTGCCATAGCCCACTAATAAATTAAAGGTTACTATTATAATCTTAATTATATGGGTTTGCCATAGCCCACTAACATAGCTACAAGATTTTGAGCAAACCTCTTAATTTCTGATTAACCATTTTATAGATTATCTAGTTATGTAGAAATGGATACATAGTTAAATACCCAAGATTCATGAGAAAAGATTGATTCCCAATAAAATTTAAGTCACCAACATAGAAATACACTACTTAAATACACTAGTTATCTAGGATGAATCTAAATCTTTACTTAATAGAAGATCTCATATAATCTTAATTTTTATGGGTTGCCATAGCCCACTAATAACAGCTAATGAATATAGGATTATTAGTACCGAATCCTTAAAATAATAGGAATGAAATAGACTAACTAAAGAAAATGAAATACTATCTCATTCTTTAGTCAGCATCAGTATAAAAAGGAAGAGAGATCCCTGAATTTATTATCATAGTTTTTTCCAATTATTGAGAAGCTTGGTCACGAGGTCTCAAAAACAGGCATAAACCATAGTTCAGATTTTCTTGAATATATTACCTCGTGCTCCAGATATTAACTATTAGAGCAACATCTAACGAGGTAGAAGGACCGTCTTTATTTTATGAAGACAACAGACCGGTTTTCTGTACTAGAATAGAGATCAATTTTAACAAGTCACACACCCATAATTCCAAAAATCCTTAGATAAAAGTAATTACACGATCAAACTACCGGAACGTAATAACCTAAAAATGAAAGCTATTCAAAATTTTTTCTTTCTTAATTCTTTTTGTTTTGGATGAACTCGGGGGCGGATTTTCTAGTTTTTCTAGCCCCAACTAACTGGAATTCCGTCTAATAAAATGGAAGAATTATAAATCTCCAGAATAATGCATAAGAATCTTTACCAAATAAGTTGACTTAAAAGTTGAGTTTAAAGTCATTTTATTAGGCAAAATTCAAAAATGCGAGATAATGCAACCATTTCTTCTCATCCGTTATACCATTTTATCGTATCATGCCAATTTATTTAATGTCAATCTAGATAATCTATATTACACTCTTAACTCGACATAGATTTCATCCTTGATATCCTTAAGTGAAGGCTAATCAACTAATTGCTGAAACTATTGAAGTGATGCTATCTCCGACGGTCCAGGGAGGGGCACAATTGGGATATTTCGGATTATTCATCAACATCACGGCAAATAGAATCAAAATATTAACAGCTCCTATGTAGATCAGGATTTGTGCAACAGCTACGAAATCCGCGTTCAATATAATATAGAAAAGGGACATACAAATAAGAACTATCCCCAATGAAAGAGCGGAATAAATTATATTAGTAAGTAATACTACTCCCATACCTCCTAATATAAGACTTAGCGTTAGAGGAGCCAAAAGAATATCATATATCGATTCAAGTCGATTCATTATGTGCACAATAAGTTTGAATATTATTTCCTCCCATTCATTCAATAAAAAGTGACCCCATTTACCTATATGCTATACTGGATTTGTACTTGAAATATTTCATTTGATATGGGCACTGATTCATTAATCTATAGTTCAATAATAGATTCTGATCAATCATACATGTGACATTATTCATGAAATGTCAATAGGATTTATAATTCACGACTCGTAAAAAAAGTATTTTATTTATCAGATACTCTTTGATCGGAACTCAATCTGAATAATCGTAGAAGTGATTGAATAATCCAATTTGTCCGTAGTTTCTTCAGACATACTAAGATAATATGTTGAGCTCGGAATTGTTTGAATTAAAAAGTGCGGCCGGGAGAGCGAATAATTGTCGGCATATTGGTTGGTCGTTACAAGTCTTGTTGCATTGGATTTTGCTTTTCCAATTTATCCATTGCTCTTTTATAGCTTGGATTTCTTCTTTATAGCCTTCGATTTCTTTAACTCTTTTTTTCCTCTCTACAATTATGTATTGTTCTGATTTTGAAGAGAAATCCAATTCTTCTGTTTGAACTAAATTCTTTTCTAGTTGCTCAATTTTGCTTTCTAGTGCCTCAATATCAATAACTGAGGTTTTAATAAGTACCGATTTCCTCCGTTCATCAAGGTTTTCAAGTTGTTCCCAAGATGAATCAATCTCCCATTCAATGTTATTCAATTCCTTCTCCGAAGGACTTTCCCAACTTATTGTTCCTTGGTTCTTTAAGATTAGATCATTTTTATGATTCAGATTTGTGTTAGACCTGGATAAAATCCAAACATGTTTTTTTGGATCGAGAAAACGACGTTGATATCTCCTTTTGTCTTTTGGCAAAGACATAAATAGATGCGGAACAAGCAACAAATTTTCCTTTCTAGCTCCAAAATGTTGTACAGATGGAAATATCTTCATCAAATTATATGATGATTTGTCTCTTTCAATTAAAGCTCGAGTACTTAAAAAATAGAAAAGTAACGGCAATGCTATTATCATTACAACTTTTCTTGCTTGACGTTTGAAAACAAATATACGTATATCCCGTATAAGCAATGTACTAAGAATCCGAAAGTCAAAAAGCTTAACAACACTTTCTCGACCAGAAAATATTTGACTTAGCAATCTCACCAAATTAGATTCGTTCCATGGAACGAATATTTCCATCATGTTATCTTTAAATTTCGACTGAAAGCTAAAGAACCAAACTCTTTCTCGGTTCTTTTCGATAGGGTCCATAGACCACGGTTTTTTGGGTTTCTTCATTGTTTTTTTTTTTATAAATAATAAATAAAATGTTTAAAAAAGAATATAATGAGTAAACAATGCAATATTTAGACATTAATAATATAATACCTACTTCAATATAGATACCAAAATCTTTTTTAGTGTGAAAGAGGAATAATATAATATATAAATGATTCTATATAATAGAGTAAAAAATGGATAGATAGGTATTTGTTATACCAAACCAAATAGACCAAAAATAAAATAGGATTTTTGAGTAGACCTCGTTCTTGTAAGAGCTATTAACCAATAAATCATAGGGAGGGACTTATTTATGTCACCAAAAACAGAGAATAAAGCAAGTGTCGGATTCAAAGCTGGTGTTAAAGATTACAGATTAACTTATTATACTCCGGAATATGTGACCAAAGATACTGATATCTTGGCAGCATTCCGAGTCACTCCTCAACCTGGAGTACCCCCAGAAGAAGCGGGAGCAGCAGTAGCTGCCGAATCTTCGACTGGTACGTGGACCACTGTTTGGACCGATGGACTTACCAGTCTTGATCGTTACAAGGGCCGATGCTACGACATTGAACCCGTTCCTGGAGAGGAAAATCAATTTATTGCCTATGTAGCTTACCCCTTAGATCTTTTTGAAGAAGGTTCTGTTACTAACCTGTTCACTTCTATTGTAGGTAATGTATTTGGATTCAAAGCCTTACGGGCTCTACGTCTGGAAGATTTACGAATTCCCCCTGCTTATTCAAAAACTTTCCAAGGACCACCACATGGTATTCAAGTGGAAAGAGATAAATTAAACAAATATGGTCGTCCTTTGTTGGGATGTACTATCAAACCAAAATTGGGTCTATCTGCCAAGAATTATGGTAGAGCGGTTTATGAATATCTCCGTGGTGGACTTGATTTTACCAAGGATGATGAAAACGTGAATTCCCAACCATTTATGCGCTGGAGAGATCGTTTCTGCTTTTGTGCAGAAGCACTTTATAAAGCTCAGGCTGAGACGGGTGAGATTAAGGGACATTACCTGAATGCTACTGCAGGTACGTGTGAAGAAATGATGAAAGGGGCAGTATTAAGCCATATTACCGTTACTCAAACAATATTTATGCTCATAGGATATCTCGAGAAATATAGGTGGGAGTGAAAATTTGTTCAATCCCTCGAATTAAATAGGATGTAATTTGTTATGAATCGTCGATCCAAATGGCTCTGGATAGAACCCATAACAGGGTCTCGAAAAATAAGCAATTTGTTTTTTGCTTGTCTCCTCTTTTTGGGTTCACTAGGATTTTTTGTGGTCGGAATCTCAAGTTACCTCGGTAGGAACCTGATACCCTTATTGCCATCTCAGCAAATACTTTTTGTTCCACAAGGAATTGTTATGTGTTTTTATGGGATCGCAGGTCTGTTCATTAGCTCTTATTTGTGGTGCACTATTTTATGCAATGTGGGTAGTGGCTATAATAAGTTTGATGAAAAAGAAGGAATTGTATGCCTTTTTCGTTGGGGATTTCCCGGAAGAAATCGCCGTATTTTCCTCCAATTTCTTATTAAGGATATTCAGGTGATCAAAATGGAAGTTCAAGAAGGTATTTTTCCTCGTCGTGTTCTTTATATGGAAATAAAGGGCCAACAAGACATCCCCTTAACTTTCGTCTTGTGAAGCCACATTGGTGTAATGGAACTCTGTGCAAAGTTTCCTCCTGTAATATGAGTTACCACTCCCTGATCACTTATACTACCCCAAACATCGGACTGCATTTTCCAGCTAAAATGGAATATTACTACCGAAATTGCATTGTACATCTAGAATAACCCTAGGAAGACATGATCCCAGGCAGATACTTGACATGTTCCTCCTCTACCAGGCCCATCGCAAGGAAAACAAAAACCAAGATTGACTTTATCGGGTATTAAACAAGAACTGTGAGCAAATAAAACACCTTTAAGTAATATTAATACAGTCACATGGATAGTAAATGCATGAATATGGTGTACTAAAAAATCAGCAGTTCCTAATGGAATAGGTAACAAAGCTACTTTGGCACCCTCTTTCGCTGCAATCACCACCTCCCATATTCTTAGGCTCCAATTTTTTTATTTTTCAATTATAGCAGACCCATTTATATCTTTTTATTTATTGTAGGTGCTCATCTTAAACAAAGATCCAAATTTTGATCCCCAATACTCCATAGGCGGTTTGAACCGCATAATAACAATAATCAATTTTAGCTCGAAGGGTCTGTAGGGGCACTCTACCTTGCATAGCCGATTCTTTACGAGCTCTCTCAATTCCGTTAAGACGACCTTTAATTTGTATTTTAATACCTTCTACATCTGCCTTTTCAGCCCGTTCAATAGCTTTTTTCATTATTTTTCTTATTTCAACTCTCTCCTTTAGTTGTAGAGCAATATATTCCGCAAGAATTTTGGGTTCTCTATAAGGTTTCTCCACTTTTTCTATATAAATGATAAGTTCTCTGTTTGCAGAATCAAGCATACTTGGTACAAGCATATTTTGTACTTCCTTTCTTAATTGCTTAATTTCTTCTTCTTCATCTTTTTCTTTACCCTGTTTTTCTTTACCCTGTTTTTCTTTACCCTTTTCTTTCTTTTTTTCTTTTTCCTGTTTTTCGATAAACAAGTTGACAAATGCAATATATATATTTACCGAAATCAAATCGGTCTGTTTGAGAATCTCTATACGTGTAATTCCTCCATAACTAGAATTTATCGAACCTTTGATATGTTGTACATAATTTTCAATGCAATTATATATTCTCTCATCTTCTCGTAGATCCTCGGAATAATCCCTTTCTTCAAACCAAAGGGAACAATGGTTTTGAGTAAAACCAAGTCTAAAACCAAGTGGATTTATTTTGTTTCCCATACATATTTTTTTTTAGTATATTTGCGACATAAATGGATTATGCTTCCATCTATTTGGATATTTTGTTTCTATTTTTTTACCATAATTGAGACTTCGTTTTGGATTATCACGATTACAAAGAATGGATCGTGCTCTAGAAAAAAGAATCAATTACCGAACCATTTTATTGGGAATGACAAACGCATCTCTGAATACTCAAAGTTTTCTGTCAGAAGCGAGTTTTCAGGAAACTGCTCGGGTCCTGGCTAAATCTGCTCTTCAAGGTCGTATTGATTGGTTGAAGGGCTTGAAGGAAAATGTTATTCTCGGGGGAATGATACCTGTCGGTACTGGATTCAACCGTTTGGGAAAACGGAGCAAAATGGATCCGAAAACGAGGAACACAAATTTATTTATCAATTTATTTCTCAATAAAGTGAAAGATTTTTTCTTTGATCATGAATATAAAGTCTCTGTTTTATCTGTAAAAAAAAAAAAAAAAAAAGTGATAAAAAAACTAGTAAAAATAAAAAAGAAAAAATCAAAACGAGCAGTCAAAAAAAAAAGAATTTTTATAAATGAAGAAATTTCTTGTTAGATTTCTTTTAATTTCTTTTAAAATAAAAAGAAAAAATGAAATGAATATCTTGTACCAAGTCTGTTGGACTAAAAACATACCATTAGGATATGCTGTGGTAACTACGCCGTCAACAGCGACAAAATTCTTTTTGGTACCCATTTTGAACTAGACTCCTATTTTTTTGCAGTGATTATTTTTTGCAGTGATTCTTTTTTTGCAGTGATTATTTTTTTGCAGTGATTTCAATTTGAAAAGTAGGGAAAGTTATTAACTATTACATTGATTTCTAAAAGAGGAAAAAAATTTCATTATGTTTAAATAAAAGACATTTAACATAACAAAAAATAAAGAATTTGTTTCTTTCTTTTTATAAATTGAATATTTATTAAATAGCTTTTTTTTGTCAGCCAAATTGCTGACACTGAATAATAGTCAGTATTCATGAATATCATGAAGAAACTCTTTTGTCAATATTATTTTGGCGGCATTCCAATATTGGAGGCAAAAATACAAGGCTCTTCAGCTATTTACTTTTTGTTTTAGAGTTACCATAAAATACATAATAATTCCCCTCCTATTTTTTTTTGTCGGGCTTCTCGATCAGTCATTATTCCTTGCGAAGTAGAAAGGATTGCAATTCCCATTCCACCTAAAACTTTAGGAATCTCTCGAGCATTAGAATAGATTCTCAGACAAGGTTTGCTAATGCGCTTTGAAGCGGTTATATATCTCTTTTGCGTCCTTCCCCTAGATTTTGAAGTTAAAACAAAAAAAGATTTTTTACCTTCTCGATGTTCCCTAACATGTTCTATAAAACCTTCTAGTAGAAGAATCCTTGTGATGTTCTCGGTAATAGTAGTAGCTGCCACTCCGAGTGTTTGCTTTAGTTTTTGTTGTTTTTGATGTGGAAACAGTCTTTCTTTATCCGTGGGCTATGAGTTTTGATATTTTGGGTCTATTTACATTTATAGAAGCTTTTATTTTCGTGATTATCTTAATTGTTGGTTTAGTTTATGCATGGAGAAAAGGAGCATTGGAATGGTCTTAACTCCCAAATTTTGGAGTGGTAAAAGGCAAGTAGAAAATTATCTAAATCTAAAGCCGACGATAAATCCTATAGAATTCTCTTTACTTGATCAAGCAACTCCGAATTTAGTGATTTCAACTACTCTAAATGATCTATCCAATTGGGTGAGACTCTCTAGTTTATGGCCGCTCCTTTATGGTACTAGTTGTTGTTTTATCGAATTTGCTTCATTAATAGGTTCGCGATTCGACTTTGATCGTTATGGTTTGGTGCCAAGATCCAGTCCTAGGCAAGCCGACCTTCTTATAACAGCCGGAACTCTGACCATGAAAATGGCTCCTTCTTTAGTGAGATTATTTTTATTTAGCAATTTTTGGATAAAGCAGTTAATATGATGCTAATAGGGATTAAGATAAAATATTATCGAGATGTAAGAATTCGGGAAATTAAAGATAAGGCTAAGATAATTTATAAAGACCTAATCATAAAGAAACTTCCACCTAATTCCATGTCAATGAAGAAAGGTTATACCTATTACATAGATGTTAATGGCCAAACCTATATGATAGGTACGCATAGGGGAAAAAGCACTACGCGTTAAAATCGACAACACAAATGCTTCGTTATAATACACATGACCTTTTTATGAAGGTCTAGTTAGAATGGTTGAGGCAACAAACATCCATCTCGTTTGTACTTCGGATACCGCTAGAACCATCGGAGACTGTTGAAGTGAATAATCCCTGTAAAATACAGTGCGTTAAGAACAAAGAAATTGTTAGAGGTTATGTTTGTAGTGCTAAGTTAAAATACTTGGTATTTAGAAAAAAATCTTTGCAAGAAGGATGGCTAGAGATTCATCAGAAATACACTAGTTATCTCTGAGGATAGTCTAAAGGGTTTCCATCTCGGGGAAAAATATTATCATCTAGTTAAAAATTGGCAGTTCATTATGACAGGGGCATTTGCCCATGGAGCCATATTTCTCATTAGAGATTATAATCCGGAACAAAATAAGGATAATGTATTGGCGAGAATGTTGGAGCATAAGGAAGCCATAATATCTCATTTGAGTTGGGTTAGTTTATTCCTAGGTTTTCATACCTTGGGACTTTATGTTCATAACGATGTTATGCTCGCTTTTGGTACTCCAGAAAAACAAATCTTGATTGAGCCTATATTTGCTCAATGGATACAATCTGCTCATGGTAAGACCTTATATGGTTTTGATGTACTCTTATCTTCAGCAAATGATCCAGCATTCAATGCTGGGAAAAGCATATGGTTACCCGGTTGGTTGAATGCTATTAACGATAGTAAAAATTCACTGTTCTTAACAATTGGTCCCGGAGACTTTTTGGTTCATCATGCTATTGCTCTAGGTTTGCATACAACTGTTAGTCCCTATAAAGATCTATCCATACTTATAGATTTTTCGGTTAAGGATGGCTAGAGATTCGGATAAAATGCAGCAATCTGCAATGTTAGTACCCGCTTTACAATCTCATTGGTTAATGATGCATGTAAGTATGATATTGCTCAGTTATGCAACTCTTTTATGTGGATCCCTATCATCGATATCTTTTTTGGTCATTACGTCCCAAATAAATCAAAAGATTATTCTTAATATGAAGAATTCCTTTTTATTCAATAAAAATCGGTATTCACACGACCAAAAAAAAAAGGAATTGAAAAATTCTTTTTGCTTTCCATTTATAAATTATCGGAAATGGGTATTTACTCACCAATTAGACCAATTGAGTTATCGTGCCATTGGTCTAGGATTTTCTCTTTTAACTATTGGTATACTTTCCGGGGCAGTATGGGCCAACGAAGCATGGGGATCTTATTGGAGCTGGGATCCAAAAGAGACTTGGGCACTAATCACTTGGATTATATTTGCAATTTATCTACATACCAGAATAAACAGGGGTTGGAGAGGAGAAAAATCGGCAATTGTTGCTTCTCTAGGATTTATTCTAGTTTGGACCTGCTACTTAGGGGTTGATCTATTAGGAATAGGGTTACACAGCTATGGATGGTTTATTTAGTAGCTAAAAATTGCAAAAAAAAAAGACGAATTTTTGATTTAATACAGCAATTCTATGTTATTAAATCAAATTAAATCAACAGGGAGCTCATCCAAGTTGTTTCAAAGGGTGTCGTAGAAAATTCGGAATCCCGCGAACTTTCTACGAATCATAGCTCATAGTTATGGGTCTTTACCCCTAGTTCAATTTCTATCTATTAAATCTTTATATGGTACTTCTTCTATTTTTTTTTTATAGAACTAAAGCCCAATTTTTCTATTCTATTCTTTTTTAGCTTCCAGATGAATTAGAAACTATCTAACTTTTCTTGGGGCCCGCACAAGCGGTGGAGAATGTGGTTTCATTCGATGTAGGAGAACCTTACGCGATGCAACGCGAAGAACCTTGGGATTGAGCAAATGATTTCTTTTGAACAAAGGAGTGCCTTCGGGAACGCGGAGATTAATAAACATTAATTACGAATCAATATTTTCGCAGAACTATAGTTCTTCCCCGCAGGAACTATAGTTCCCTTTGTGGCGGTCCAGGATGGTAATATTCCTCGGCACGAGGATCCAATGTTGTGGGAGCCCATTGGTGAATACCATTCTGCAGGTCAATCTTCAAATTATCAATATTTGAAAAAATAAATTAGAAATTATTTATCCATAATGTCAACTCAATTTTGAATAATTTCTATTTTATCAAAAAAAGTTGAGTTCCCGGTTCTCCAATTGACAAATCCATATATATAATATATTTTTTGTGACTTTGGCAAGGAGTAGGATAAGTGATAAAATAAGCGAAAATAATAAGGCAAGGTTACTGAATTCTCTCCTTCCAAAAAGATTCTTTCACGATCTATGAAGATAAAACAGCACATTTATGCTACTAATACGCACGAGAGCTTTCATTTTCAAACTGTTTCTTCTCGACGAGCTATAGTAATAGCTCCTATAAGAGCAACTAGAAGAATTATAGAAATAAGTTCGAATGGAAGAAAAAAATCAGTGGATAAATGAGCCCCAATACGTTGAATATTGTTTGTTAAATCTCGTTCTAACATTTGATCTGATTTTTGAGTCAGAGATATTCCGAACCATGATATGTCCAAGATAATAGTAATTAATGAACAAAAAAGACTCGTACAAACTATTGAAGTGATGCTATCTCCGACGGTCCAGGGAGGGGCATAATTGGGATATTTCGGATTATTCATCAACATCACGGCAAATAGAATCCAAATATTAACAGCTCCTATGTAGATCAGGATTTGTGCAACAGCTACGAAATCCGCGTTCAATATAATATAGAAAGGGATATACAAATAAGAACTATCCCCAATGAAAGAGCGGAATAAATTATATTAGTAAGTAATACTACTCCCATACCTCCTAATATAAGACTTAGCGTTAGAGGAGCCAAAAGAATATCATATATCGATTCAAGTCGATTCATTATGTGCACAATAAGTTTGAATATTATTTCCTCCCATTTATTCAATAAAAAGTGACCCCATTTACCTATATGCTATACTGGATTTGTACTTGAAATATTTCATTTGATATGGGCACTGATTCATTAATCTATAGTTCAATAATAGATTCTGATCAATCATACATGTGACATTATTCATGAAATGTCAATAGGATTTATAATTCACGACTCGTAAAAAAAGTATTTTATTTATCAGATACTCTTTGATCGGAACTCAATCTGAATAATCGTAGAAGTGATTGAATAATCCAATTTGTCCGTAGTTTCTTCAGACATACTAAGTTAATATGTTGAGCTCGCAATTGTTTGAATTGTTAAATCTTCAACAACCGATATAGGTAAACGTCCTAAAGCAATATGATCGTAATTTAATTCATGACGATCATAGGTCGAAAGTTCGTACTCTTCAGTCATCGCCAGGCAATTTGTGGGACAATATGCGACACAATTCCCACAAAAGATACAAATTCCAAAATCAATACTATAATTTTCCAATCGTTTTTTCCCAATATCTATTCCGACTTTCCAATCCACAATAGGTAGATTTATCGGGCATACACGGACGCATACTTCACAAGCAATACATTTATCAAATTCAAAGTGGATCCTTCCGCGAAATCGTTCTGATGGGATCAATTTTTCATAGGGATATTGAATAGTAATAGGTAAACGATTCATGTGATATAAGGTAACCATAAAACCTTGACCAATGTATCTCGCAGCTTGTATTGCTTGTTCACTATAATTCGTAAACCCAGTTACCATGGAGAACATGTGTAAAATCTCCTTGAATAATCATTTCATAGAAATTTCTTTCTCTTCATAGATCGGATCTATCAAATTTGGATATGACCGAGTGCCACATAATAGCAATATTCTGCGTACTCCTCCGTTCCCCTATAAAATGCTTTGAAATTCTTATAGTTGAAAATCTCTTTGGAATTTAGCCCCATAGCCAATAATAAAATTAAAACAGATATTTTTTTTTTTCTGTTTACACGAATCCATATCTTTTTTGTTTTTTTATTGAGCTCTAATCTTGATCTTCCTCCCCAATCTGAAATTATAGTACCAATATAGATAATGTTTCCCGACGGTTTTCATTCCCAAGTGTAATAAATACCGGGACTTCTTACTATTTGATTGACCACAACTCTATAATTTCCATTTATTACAAAAGT
>VDFB02136187.1:0-28705 GCA_007258455.2 Sequoia sempervirens
CAATATCATTAAGGTTTACTAGTTGATCAAAATATAATATTCTTGGGCTTCGGCCCTAGCCCGCACGATCAGCGGAGGAGGCTTAAGTCTTGGGTTTGCTCCCCAAGGTCTTGGGTTCGACTCTAAGGTCCAGATTCGCCCGATGCGACTGGCTTGCGGGCGGCTGGTTGCATCCCTAAAGGACTAGTCTCGCCTCAGCTCGCCCCTTCCAGACCCCAACTTGGCATAAATGTAAGACCACGACAAGGCTAGTTGGGCATTGGGTTGAGTCACGGAGATACCTCTAGAGTTAAAAAAAATTAAAAAAATAAAAATATATATATATATATATATAATATTCTTATTTAAAAGATTCAATAAATAAATAATTGATGACATTTATAACATATATTTAGTTGAGCGATATTACTATTATTATTGATTTTGGCATTCTTAAAATTTCAAGGGATATTATAAAATAATAAAGTACCATTGTCCCTGCATTATTCTAGAAGCTAAAATCTAAAAGCAAACAATACATAACTTCTCCAAAATAACTTGGAAATGAATAAAGAAATATCATTCCTAACATAAGAGTCCTTTGTTCATTTCAACAGTAGGTGCGCTTGTATGCTTGGATTTTTTAACCCAACCACATTATATGATATATGGAATAAATGCTCAGATGTAGATACATTGTATCGATATAGTAAATCAGATGAACATAAGGATGTGGTTCAATGAATCCACTAATACCTCCCTATTGCCAGAGTAGTGTATTCCTATAGACACGTTATGTCAGAACTGGTTGCCTATAATATCTTCCGGGGAGATCACTCAAAAGATATGCTTGTCTCTTTCTCTGTGGGAAATTAAAGACAGACTTAAAGAGCAGAGTTGGACAACTTAAAACTTGGGGAAACTTGTCGTATTTTACGCTGGCCACATTATTCTCATTGTAGAGAAATTAATGTTTGTACGCAATTTCATTGATAATATAGGGGTGACTGAATAAATGAAAGGGAGAGGTAAATGTGGGGGAGGGGACCGCTAGTTTGGAGTTACTAAAAAAAAAAGATGAACCCTTCGTTCAATGAGGGGACAACTAAAATCTATGTGTAATGTAGTAGGCAGAATGACTTAGATGAGTAAAAGAATGATAGAGGCTGCCATTGAAAAAAAACATGTTTGGGAGTCATCTGAATTTTAAATCTGGACCTTTCATGAGAGTTAGTTGAAGTACCTTCTCTACTATTCAATAACAACCACCGCACTAATGAATTTTCTATTTGCTGGTGAATCCACGAATTCCATCGCCTTTGAGAGTTTCACTTGACCCAATGTAGTAGAGTGGACTCTTCAGCTTCAACGAGACTGCGTAAGAGGATTTTTGCTTAAAAATATGTTCTCTCTATACCAAACATTCCTTCCCATCAAATTGTTGCATAGTCTTTGATTTTAATTGGCATTAATATTTTCTTTAAAAAAAATTCCCTCAATCTCACAACCTCTTCAGTTTTCATTCTCTCTTTCACGACCTCTTTAGCTCTCTCTCTCTCTCTCTCTCTCTCTTTGAGAGTTGCACTTGACCCAATGTAGTAGAGTGGACTCTTCAACTTCAACGAGACTGCATAAGAGGATGTTTGCTTAAAAATATGGTCTCCTCTCTATACCAAACATTCCTTCCCATCAAATTGTTGCATAGTCTTTGATTTTAATTGGCACTAATATGTTCTTTTAAAAAAATTCCCTCAATCTCACGACCTCTTCAGTTTTCATTCTCTCTCTCTCTCTCTCTCTCTCTCTCTCTCTCTCTCTCTCTCTCTCTCTCTCTCTCTCTTTTTCCACACTAAATATCAATTATCTCTCATTTTCAACCTGGAGGTTAATCAACACTATTAATTGATTATTTTTATATTCAACAATTGTCATTAACCATACACCTCCCTTGGTGAATTTGACATAAAAATCGTGGAGAAATCATCTGAAAAATAGATATCAAAATCTATGGTCAAAATTGAATAAACTAAATCCATCAAATGTTGTGAAAGAATGCTTTCTTACAATTAAGACCGATCTGTGATATTTTCACAATGAATGTCAACAGTGTCAACCATTCTCCATTAAATCAACCATTGAAACCAAAAATGCACAACAATCATAAAACAAAATAGAAATAAATTTTTAAAAAAAATGTCGATGTTGATTATTGTTCACCTGAGATGCTCGTGCATCATAAGAGCTACTACCAATCTTGAATATGATTTTAGCAAGGTCACAAGAAGCATCATCATTGCTTCTTCTAAACTCATTGATCCACATTCTCTAAGATATTTTTGAGAATCTAAAGTTGACTCATATTTTTTGTAATACTTCATAATTTCAACATGAAGATATAATCTAGTATTGATATCTCTTCATTCATACATTTGATTCAATTAATCTCACACATTCTTTGTTATTTGAATCACTAACATGCAAAATCACATTATTACTAAAATTCAATAGTGTCCAAGAGATCCTTGCCATCTCTTACCTTCAACTTGTTGATAACATCTATATTTTATTGCTCTCTTGACTTCTTTCTCATCAACTAATCCAATTAGGTCCTTATTCCAATAAAAATATCTTCATTTTGAACTTCCAAATATTAAACTCTTCACAATTCAATTTCTATACAAAAGTTTTTTATTCCCCAATATTGTCTATTGTCATTTCTTTGTCCTTATAACTTTAGAATCCTATGAGAATTCTTATTAATAAAAATGAGACCTATAGCTTTGATACTATGTTAAAGTATTGAAAATATTTGCAATTTAGAAGGTAATTAACTAATTACTCAAGCTTTCTTTTATTCTCAAGGTATACAATATATAAAAACTTGCTTTTATTGTCTTGTTTTCCTATTTCATATATTTATATTTATATATGAATTAAAAGTTTACATAATGTTATTAATTAATATAAAGTTGTGATTTCATAAAAAAATCAAATCTCAAAATCTAACTGTATGCTTTATATAACTAAAGATATTTATTTTTAATAAAATTTATGTGATAATAAGACAAGACTAAAGACATTAAAATATATATCATCATGATATCATGTAATCTTTATCCAAAATTTTATTTTAAAATTATACTATAAAATACAATCAAAACTGACAGATAATAATTTATTCTAGCATTATGCTAGAAAATATAATCAAAACTGAGCGATACTCATCTTATTCTAAAATGTTAAAAAATTAGACTCTCCCTTTTGATTATTATGAGTAGCCAGAAACGAATATTTTCTTGTCCACCTTATTTCCAAGAGAAGCAAAAGAACATAAGTCCCCACTAGTTGCCGATGTAATAGATTTGTGAGCTCAAATATGATTGGAGGTTCCATGCGGGGGAATATACAGTTCTATAGTTCGTCCATTTATAGCTTGAATTGGTCGTGGATTCTTTCCATAGCCCTGTGAAATCGCCATTACCTTATCTATCATCAAATTAAATAAAACAGTACAACTTCATATATAGTTTTTCTCTAATTATTAGAAATTCTTTTTACGTTGTAAACAACAATAGTTGAGACAAAGGAAATAGGGCAACATGTCTTACATCATGCACTGCTGCTATTAAATTTCTCACTTGATCCCTCGACACACTTCTCACCTGCATTAACTTCAACTTTGTCAGTCCATAACTAGCCAACCAGACATTTGCTACTTCATATTAGTTACTAACACTTGAAACTTACCTTATCTATAATGATCCATTTGACTCCTTCTGTACATGGAGGAGTTGTGAGAGAGCCAGTGTATCTAAACTATTTCTTAGTCCCAAACTTTATATGTTTGGGATCTATGATTCCCAATGTCACCTCTGCGTCTGGTGTGGTGTTGCGACTGAGAGTTAGTAGTGCATTTGTCAACTGTACACATTAACAGATGGGTTTTGATTAAAAGATGATATATCCTCCCTAATCTTTGAAAAAGAGCAACAAAGACCAAATGAATGGAAGTACCTCTGCAAGGAATGAATCATCTTTTCCATACTTGTACCAAATTCCAATAACCACTGTTTTGTTATCTGCTGTTTGGTGCACCATATGTAATTCCAAAGGATATCTGCCATATACAGAGTTTTGATTACAACCAGATCTTATACATTAGAAGAAATAGAAAGGTGCATTCTTATTCGTTAGAATTTCTCTAGATTTTTTTTTGGTTGTTGTCAAAAGCAGTAAATATTATAGCCTATATACTAAATAGGCTCCCCATGAAAACTATAAGAATTACTACACCTCATAAAGCATGGTGTACTAGTAATCCATTACTTGTCAAGTATTTATATTGGGTTGTGATAATTACGTTTGACAAGAAAAAAAATGGATAAGAGAATAAAATTCATTATTTGTAATGAATTATATATAGGTTATGCAGATTATATGATATACAAATTAAGGTCAATGTTTATATAAGGATACTGTATTTGATAAAGGTATCTATTACACAAACAGGATACATATTCTTAACATATTTGAACAAAGATGCAGAAAAGGAAGAAATTCTATTAGACAAAATGAACGCCTTCAATGAGAACAAAAATCCATCGAGATATTTTTCAAAAGAATAAGAAATTTGAAAATAAGTATCACCGAAGGGTAAGACAGAATGAGAAGATGCAATGTAAGAGTGTAACTCCTTAATGAAAATATTATATGGGAAATGGTGGAACTTTTAGAAAGAAGAAATTGTATTGGCATTAAATAGTTTTATAATACAAATTTTTTAAAATTGTATGATTGAAAAATTTAAAGAAAAATTTGTAGCAAAATATTACTCTTAAAAAGAAGGAATTGATTTTGGTGAGACATTTACTTCTATTGAAAAATGAATAAACTTGCTATTGGACTAGCTACTAATGCTAAATGGTAGCTTCATCAAATGAATGTTACTTGAATGAATTTTATAATTAGTTAGCTAGGTGAAAATATTTATATGGAATTATCAAAAAGACTAGTTAAACTATGCTAAGAACCTCGTTTTTTTTTTTTAATTTTAAAGAAAAACTTAGATTGATTGAAACAAGTAAAATGGGTATGGTCACTAAGATTTATGAGTACTTAAAAAATGCAAGTTTGGTAAAAAACTATTCTAACTCTAATATGTTTGTTAATATTAATAGTTTTCATGTAAATGGCATAATAATCATGATTAATTTTGTTGATTTTATTCATGAAATAAAGAGAAAAAAGGAGAGTATTTGAGATAATAGGCCTAGGGTTTCTGAATTGAATGAGAATTAGATGGAACTCATGACCACTTATGAAACTCTAGTGCCTAGATTCAAATAAATATTTTCCTTTTTTGTTTCCACATTCAAATTCCCCTGGTTCATTATTTCATATTAATGCAAGTTTGCGACCAATGTCTCTCATGGTTTTGGATGCTAATAGGGTTCTCATGTCATTCCCTCCTCCTATAATTGTTGTGTTGCTACTCTCCAACTTTGGAGGAATTGGGTCATCCAACCCCCATGCTCTTGATGTCAGTGGTTTGGTCTCTAGGGATTTTTATCAAGTTAAGCTAAAAAATATAGTGATTAGGATGTCTCCTATTTATCATGCTACTAGTGGTGTGAAAGTTAGTGCTTTATGGTTAGGTTGATAGGAGTCCTATGCAACCATAGACGGTTTGGAGTTCCTATATACTCTTTGTTGCATGAAAAAATATGACCACTTCCTTATTCATGGTCCTCCACTATGGTGGTTTGTGAATAGTATGTGATTGAAAATGAATACTTTTATCTTTGATGGGGCTTGGTATTTAGATTCAATAATTTGTGGCATTCTCTCCCTATTGTTTGGGTACTACAATCCTCTTCTTGATGGTATGATCACTCTTTTCCATTATGCTAGGGGATTCTTCATATTGATGACATGTTATAGATGTGGGTGTAGCAGTCTCTCTCAACTAAGCCTTGTTCTATCTCCTTGAACCCCCTCTCCAAACCTCTCAATATTAGACCAATATGGATTTGGCTTTTGAATCTTCCACTCTAGTTTTGAAAATACTTTTTATGAGGCCATTGGTAATACAATTGTTTGCTTCTTGAAGGTTTAATTTAATTTAGATTCTAGTGGACATCGATATCTCGAAGGCTCTCCATGGGGATATTATTTTGATGGTGGGGGATAAGCCTTGGACTCAATTAATTGACTATGAAAGTCTCTCCTTCAAATGTAGATGGTATTTTTCTATTGGCCAACTAGATTATAATCATCCACTCTCTTGGCACAAGGGTGTGGATACATGGTGGAGAAATTTCCATGAAGATCATTTGACTATTAATGCATCCAAATTTCTACCTGATGGTTCCTTTTAGGATGATGAGTCTTTTGAGGATTTTTTATTTCTCCATGTTCCCCCTATGGTGATTCTTGTTATTGAGGAGGTTTATCACATGATTGGTGTGAATATAGAGAGCCACACTCCTTTAACTCCTTTAGGTCCTATTAATGAGTATCACCAAGCTTCTAATCTAGTTGGTTAGAAACTCATTTTTCAACTCCTATTATGCCCTCATATTTAATAAAATATTTTCATACCCCTATGATAGTTGATTAATGATTGGCATCTATAGCTAGATTGTCTTCTATTTGTGTATCTCCCATGGATAATCCATCTAAGGAGGAGTTGCCCCCACATTCTCCTAAGTGTAAAGACCTAGATGATAACATCTCGTAGATAATTGTTCAAAGGTGAAAGAAATTTACTCCCAAGTCCATCTCCTAATCACACAATAGAGTGAAGGTTGTGTGGTTGAATTAGTTGGGTTTGGTATTGGGGTGGAACCTTGGGCACTCTTTTGTAATTTTTAACTTGGATGTTGTTATATTGGTTCCTTCTTTTTAGATTGGCTATAATTGTTGTGATTTTGTCTCATTTGATATTTTTAACATATTGTTTGATCTTTTCTATGTAATGCACAAGATTTATGTTCCCCTCAAAATTAACTTACCTTAATCAAAATTAATCTATGATCACTTCATCATTGTGTCGGTATATAATATTATAATAAATATGATAAGATATTATTTTTTCAATTCAAATATGTTCATGAGTACTTGATAAAATTTAAGATTAAAAAAATTTAATACTATACAAATTTAGTGAAATTAAATTTATCTACATCTAATCATTCAAAGTATATAAATAACATATCATTTTGATAGTTAGTGAGGATCCTTATCTATTACAATTAGATTAATTTTAAGATTTATGTCATCTCTCAAAACTCCTTATTGAAATCTAGGTAAAATAACTATGAGATATATGTATGAGACATCAAATTTTAAGGTAGAATATTTGGGATGTGGTGATATGAATATAATAAGGTTTATGAATTCTAAATAAGTTGGTTGGATAAAAAATTCATTGCAATTTATGTGTTACATATAGGATTAAGTGTCATTGCATGGGGTGGAAAAAATCAAGCTACAATTGTAATAGAATTAATAGAGGTAGAATATACTAACATGTAAAAAAATATTTGAAATAATGTGGTTGAGAAAGACACTTGGTGATTTATATTCTCTACAAAATGAACCTTCAATAATATATTATGATAGTAAAAGTATAATACAACTAATAAAAAAAAATTCTATTATGCATTAATAAGGCATCACGTAGTCAGCAATTCACCGTCGAAAAATTCACTACCAACAATTCACCATGGGAAAATTCACTGACATGTTAAATTCACCTCAAGGAATGTTCACCACTAGCAATTCACTACCACAGAAAATTAATCGTAAGCTTTTAATGTGATGAACTGCGGTGAATTGTTGGTGGTGAATTTTCCAACGGTGAATTGCTGAAGTGAATTTTGCTAGAGCCCATTAATAAAACACATATTTAAATGTAAATTAATTAAAAGAGATTAAAAATTGTCAAAGTTATATAAATATGTGTCTATTTAGCTATAATATCCATAACAATAGGTTAGATCTATCCATTGTGACTAGAAGGTCCATAATAATAGGCAAGATCCATAAATTGTTATTATAAACGACATTGTTAATTCTAAGGTTATTAAAATTATACTTTATTGAGGAACAAAAAAATTGTGATTATAGGTCATTTAGATATTGAGGTCATGAATTTTGTATTATATGAAAAACAAATATATGGACTAGTGTTATAAAATATAAATAAATTATGTATATATTACAGCATAAAACATAATCATACCTACTCTCATAATCCACCAACAATCATTATATAACATCGCTTTTCCCTTTTTTTCATATAAAAAAAAAAAAATTGATTTCCTCAAAGAGGGGGTTCATCCAGTCCTACCTAAACATAATCATACCTACTATCATAATCCACCAACAATCATTATATAACATCGCTTTCAATTTTTTTCATATAAAAAATATAAATTTGATTCCCTCAAAGAGGTAGGTCAACTAATCCTACCTAAACATAATCATACCTACTATCATGATCCACCAACAATCATTATATAACATCGCTTTTCACTTTTTCTTCATATAAAAATATAAATTTGATTCCCTCAAAGAGGTAGTTCATCCAATTCTACCTACCTATATCAAAAATAGAATATTTTTAAAAAAAAATAAAGTCATTTTTACGAACCTTTAATAAACTAATCTTATATGAACTATTTTATTTAAGTTAATACATGTAGACATAAATGTTGTGCTACTTATTTTTAAAATATTAAATATTAATATTTTGATGTGTAAATACTTGTCAAATTTAAGATAAAAGATAAGAATTTTTGTCAACATCATTACACTCCACCCTTTACTACTATTATAGAATGTATGTGGACATTAATAACGCTCTCTATATAAAATTAAAAATGAATCAAAATCATATCTTATTATTAAGCTAAAAACTAAATACAAAAAGAAACATATCTTAGACAGTTCCTACAGACTAAGTTAAACAGATCATAATAGGCCTAAGATACTAAATCTATTATAAAAGGTGTTAGAGACGACTTTGGCAAAGGATAACAGATGTACCTTTTGCCATCGATAAGGTGCTCGGCAGGAGAGTGCCAATGACATTGTCGGAGAGTAAAGTTAACTCCATCGACATGAATAGTGCCTGCTCCTTTTGCCCATCTCAACTGCACCATAACCATGATAGAGTCTATTTCGATATTGTGACTAATATTAAAGCTTTCAAACAGAGAAAAAGAATATACTACCAATTGTAAATACCATAACGTCATGGCCGTTATTCTTGAGAGATGCATTGGCTGCTTTATAGCTCGTCTGTAACTCTCCTAGATTTTGACATATCTTTGTATTTCTCTTCGACACATCAATTGGAGATTGTTTTTTACCATTACCACATTTCTTCCACTCTTTTTTGAGATCCCCCCAATGAGAAGGTCCCCGTGGGCCAGTGTAATCATAATCTTCTATTAAAATACATGAATTTTCTCAGCAGTTAGTTTGAATATTTTTGGATTAGATTAGGAGAACGATTGTTTTTCATCGAACACGCTCTATTATTCATCATCAAAATCACTCGCCTCTATTCCAATATAGATTCCATATATGAAAATAACAAACACAGCCACTCAATCCTTTCAACCAAGAATTCTGAGAAAACAACAGAAGATTATCATTACCTGCTGCTTTGAAGCCCATAACCAGGGCTAGAAAGGCCAAAATTCTCAATACAGAGATCATCTTCCCCGTCTCCACGTTCGTGCAGTCAAGAAAATAGACGGGTAGAATTGGGGAGTCTAGGAGGCAGCAGCGGCCTTCTTAAACCACATAACATGCTTAGGCGGTCACTAATGATGATTATATTTAACATGGCTAATATGAGTTTAGTGCCAGAGAACGTGACATTAAAGATGAATACAGATGGAGCGGGTTCTACTATAGTCTCTATGGAATTCACACCCCCACTTTGTGGATTGAATGTGCACCTAATCCATTTGGAAGTATGAATTTGTGGTCGGCATAATTGTCATGCATGTGACATTAAAGTTGAATACAGATGGAGCAGGTTCTACTACAGTCTCTATGGAATGCACTCCCCGCTTTGTGGATTGAATGTGCACCTTATCCATTCGGAAGTGTGTATTTGTGGTACGTATAATTGTCATGAATGTGACATTAAAGTTGAATACGGATGGAGCGGGTTCTACTACAATCTCTATGGAATGCACTCCACGCTTTGTGGATTGAATGTGCACCCAATCCATTTGGAAGTAGGTATTTGTGGTAGGTTTAATTGTAATGAAAATTGTTTAATTCCACATGACGTACAAGGTGATGATATGGTGCAGAAAGCCCTAATTCCAATTGTAAGAAACAGAGCAGGATTGTCGCCAGTGACTGCAAAAGCATCGTCCTGAGGGTGCAAGCCGGAAGGGATTGAATGAATCAGAAGAAAATAAATATGGGTAGAAGAATCTTTCCATCACTCAATGCTTTGTCTGCTTGAATTCAACGTTGCAATAAAACTGGGTAGTTTTCATAATTAATGAAATTTAAAGTGGTCGATTTATAAACGGTGCAATAAAACTGAGTGGTTTTCATAATTATTTAATTTTAAAGTAATAGATTTATAAACAGTGCAATAAAATTGAGTAGTTTTCATAATTATTTCATTTTAAAGTAGTTTTTATAATAATAATGTAATTATAGTATTAGGCTTAAAAATTAAATGTAAGTTTTGTTAATTATTTTTATTGTTAAAAAATATATATATGTTGAATTTATTATTATGTTAGATTTTCATGTAGTGGTAAGTACTTGCTGTTATAATAATGTAATTAAAGTATTTTACTAAGTTTTGTTAATAATCTTTCTTTTTTCATCATCTTTCTTTGATCTTGTATCTTATCAAAGTGTTTAAATTATTTAAAATTTAAGATAATATAAAAAAACGAATATGCAATTAAATAGTAATTAGTTAATAGTTTAGTTTCATTAATGTAATAATAATCACATTAGTTAAGTCTAAATTAAGTCATTAATTTAATCAATTAATTAGAAAAGTAATTAAAGTTCATAAACTAATTAATATATTGTATTGTTATTTGGACTTCTTTATCTGAAATAATTGTTGAATTGATTATTTGATTATTTTTAATTGGTGTAGATATTTTATAAAAAGGTATTTTATTCTAATTAAAATGGAGATAAAAGGACTAGTGTGTCATTATATTTCTAAATACAAAAATAATTTGAGCCAAACAGTTGTCATTTACAAGCTATTCTCAACTACAATGAATAAGACATTTACAAGTTATTCCCAACTACGATGGATAAGACACCGAACATTATCTTTTTGACAAAACTTCTCATATGGGAAAGAGCTTAGCAGAGAGGACCCAATACATGAGCATTTTCCAATAGTTTTTATAGCATTTGTTGATATAATGTCCAATATTTAGCCGATAGGCTAATTGTGTGCACTTTGGTTAGAATTTTTGCTAGCCTTCCCAGTTTTTAAGTCTTCCAACATCCAACTCCCGATCGAGAAAAAGGTGAAGGATTTTTGCACTTTGGTCAGAATTTTCATTAGCCTTCCCAGTTTTTAACCCTTCTGGCATCCAACTCCCAGTCAGAAAAAAGGTGGCAGATTTTTTAATTTTTAATATTAAAGCATTTAGTGCATCAATAGAGAATGCAAGAAAAATTAAACGTCGATTATCATCAGCATTAATTGTTGTATGTTTTCCATGTAGTGGTGATGGTTGTAATAAGACCTACCATTTAAAACCTTGAGAAACATAGTGAATGTCTATGCAATTTTTGATAAGGCATTGTTGGGTGTTGTTATGTGGCTTTACCTGCTCTCAAAACTATGAGCAAGGAGGGAAAGCTTTTGTGAAGGTGCAAGTTGGATCATCTATTGTCAAGCTTCTATGAAGGTGGTTGGAGGTTATTTTGTGTTTTTTGCATAGGGCGATGGTTACAAAAGCAATACAAAAGTCTCAGCTCTAATATTTTTTCCCCATTTTTTGCAGTTGTTGGAGAAAGAAGGGAGCCGAAAGAAAGCAAGTAGGAAGAGATGCATTTAAAGCAAGCAGGAAGAGGTGTGTATTAAAAAAACCCTTTGTAGAGTATTTCAAAAATAGTTTATGTTATTTTCCATAGGGCATTGTTGATTGTTGTTTTGTGGCTTTACCAATATTGTTTCATTTATGGTTTCCATGTAGTCACTATGGTTGTAACAAAATATTATTTTTTTACATTGGTTTGTTACTGTGAATTCTTCTGTTTTGTGGGTTTTTTTATCTAAGTCGCTATTGAAACCAATATTGTTTCATTTATGGTTTGCATTCTATGGCGATGGTTTTGCATGGGTTTGTTATTGTGAATTCTTCTATTTTGTGGGATTTTCCATCTAGGTCATTGTTGGAACCAATATTGTTTCATTTATGGTTTTTGTTTTGTGGTGATAGTTGCAACGCAATAAAATAGTTTATGTTATATAGTTTATGTTGTTTTCCATAAGACATTGTTTATTGTTGTTCTCTAGCTTTGGCTATATTGTTTCATTTTCAATAAGGTACTGTTGAAAAAAGAATTTTTTGGGTCACTGTTGAAACCAATATTGTTTAATTTATGAATTTTGTTTTGTAGCGATGGTTGCAACACAATAAATTAGTTAATGTTATATTGTTTATGTTGTTTTCCATAAGGCATTGTTGATTGTTGTTCTCTAGCTTTGGCTATAGTGTTCCATTTTCAATAAGGTACTATTAAAAGAAGAATTTGTTCGGGTGTAGGGGTTTTTTTTTTTGCATGGGTTTGTTACTATGAATTATGTTGTCATCTACAACACTGTTGAAACTAATATTGTTTCATTTATGGTTTCCATTTGGTGTCAATGGTTGCAAAGCAATTAAATAGTTTATGTTATCGAGGTTGTTTTTTTTCCCCCTTGCATGTGTTTTTTGCTATGAATTCTTTCATTTTGTGGTTTTTCCCGTGTAATCCACTATTTTAAAAAAAATTGGGCTGCGAGGTTGTTCTATTTTTTTGGGCATAACTTTCTTGGTATGAAACCTCCTATCCAAATTTAAGCATCATCTAATTGTTAAAGAATGTAGGACAACTAAGAGGGGGGTGAATCAGTTGTCACAAAAATTCAACTTTAAAACATTAACACAAATCAATTCCACAAATCCACAGTTTCATTATTAAGCATAAGAAAGAGATACAAAACATAATGTAAGATAACACATTGAATACCATATTTAAGTGGAAAAGCGAATGAGGGAAAAACCACGGTGAGGATTAATTCACAATATAAAGATTATAAAAAGGCTCACTACCAAGGGCTCATTGCCCAAAATAGGACTCACTGTCCAAGTACAAAAGCTCACTACTTATAGGGAGGCTCACTTCCTACAAAAGGATTTACAAAACAAAAGAAGGCTTTACAGCCAAAATGAACTAACACAAGTGCACCCAACAAGTGTTGATATAGTTCTAGTGATGCTCAATATACAGACTTAGCACATTTCATTATATTCACTCTTCTTCACATTCGTTGTTGCTTCATTAATCATGCACTATCGCACAACACCAATTCACTCTTTTTTAATCTTCAAACTTGTCCAATATATATACTTGATCTTCTTCACAAGAATCAATTAGGTCGGCCTAATTAGATGCACATCATATTTACCAAGAATGTTAATAGTCGGCTTCAAGCAATTCCAAAATCTTCCCAACACACTTTATCAAGTCAGCATCAACCTAGGATAGGTTGCACATATATCTGCATAACCAAAAATTATTTCACCATTCATTAGGTCATCCAAGGATAGACCTAATAACACTTTTGCAAACACCAGAGAAATCTTGATATACCATACGAGCATCTAGATAGATAAAATCTTGTAAGAACATGCTCCCAACACCTGTGAACCATTTCCCAAAACCATAAGTGATAATAGTTAACTATGGAGGAGTGCAGATGGGAATACCAGAGAGAGCAACACAAATATAGGTTTAGGCACTAGACCAAAATATTGGATCAGTCACAGTCTTAGACATGTAGTCACAATCATGGTGACATTAATGAAAACACAAAACTATACAAATAGTCAATATTTTTCATGTTTCCAACAATCTCCCCCTTTGTCATTGATGGCAACATGTAACAAAAAGCTTCTTTGTCAAACTCTCCTAGCATATAAAAAAAAACCTTTGGACAAATCCAATTTCTCCCCCTAACTCCAATATCTCCCCCTTTGACATCAATGGCAAAGGGAAACCAAAAAGACATACGCAAAAAAATGGTGACATCAAGAGTCACAAAGATTCCAAAAACTTCACTTTGCTTCCCCTTCTCTTCTTCTATACCATAAACACAATAGAAGTAAAAAATTCAAGATTCAAGTAAATATAACACTCTTCACCTGAAAAACTTTCTTATATCTCTTCTCAAGAACTGGATGCAAATTATTCCAATTGAAAGTAGTAGACTCCATCTGAGTACAAATTCTTTCCAATACGCCCAACAAAGTAAAATACAGTGAACAATGTGAACTCTATCTTTCAATATCTTCAGCATCAACAAGAATCTTGGATAGATGTTCTAACCAAACCTCGGCAATTTCCTTAAGAAGCCAAAATGTCTTCACTACATCATCTCTCTGCCTTTGCACAACAACAACCTCAACTTGTAGTTCACCAACTCTCAACCTCTGCTTTCCTTCTTTATCTTCAAATATTTTAAAATTCTTTCCAATACTATTTACTTTAGACTCAATTGCTTCATTTTTTCTCCTAAAATTGTACTCTACCACAATAGGCCACTGGAGATAATACTTGTAAATATCAGATATCTCCTTAATACACTTCTTTGTTTCCACAATCAGTTTAGCTAATCTCCCTTTAGTTGTATTACACCTTTTCCCAACCAAAGCTTCAAATTTGCATCCTCCTAGACCTTCAAGCAACATTCTTTCTTCAATAATCTCAACAAGATTTTTTGGCAAGAATTTAGAAATAACTGATACATCAATACCTTTTTGAAGTAGGTATTCTACCCACACATCATCAATCTTCAATTTGTCAATAGGAGAGGCTGCACTCCATAATTCACCAAGCTTCTTCATCTTCCCCTTAATCAACATAGACTAGATATCATCAGAGGATACATTCTCCTTTTCATCTGAAATGTCAATGATATCTTCAGTTATAGCTTTCTTCTTCTTTGATTCTAGAGGGGATTCAGTAATGACAATCTCCAGTTCTCTTTTATCGAAGGAAGGGCTCACCTAAAACTGACTCGATACAAATATACTGAAGCAAGGATTTGATTTCAAAGATGTGTTCAAAATAAGACTTGCACAAATTTACAATTTCTACAATGTCTTTAGATACTTGTAAATCTATTTTCTAATCAAAATCTTGAATTCGTATACCACATTATCTTTTCCCAGCTGGGAATTTAAAAATTAAAAAACTAAACATACCAGCAGCGATCCGAAATGAAAGGGATAACCCTCAAATAAAAAAATTTGAATATTCTGAAAAATATTTTCATGTAACAAGCTACACAAATCAAAACTCTTATTCTCCTTAACCATTATGTGCGCAATATGAACAACAATAACTGATGTGGAACCTTCACATTTTCTAAAATAAATCTTGTAAGAAATGTCGTATGCCACATACCTCACAGCCAAATCTTCAAGAGTGTCTATCAATAAATCTTGTGGGCCTTTGCTAATACCTATTAATTCCTCCACATCCTTGTATTTAACAGTTTTCTTTCCAGGAAGGTCACTGATGCTGCATAAACTAGTGACAGCCTCAATCACTTCCTTTGTAACCAAGTAGGGTTTTTCCAATGCAATTCTTCTGTTCTTAAAATGATTCAATAAGAAAAAGATGAATTCTTTATCGACAATCCATGGAAATTCACTCCACAAATCCATACATGTTATGCAATTCGAATTGGTTCAGCCCTAATTCCAATTCTTTCATCTTCTTATGATCAAATTCTTCTAGCTCAACTCATTTCAGCTTCAGAGGGATGTCATCACTCAATTCTTTGTCCATTTCTATGCTTTCTTCAATTCGTTATTTGAGACTTCTTCAATTTTCTTCTTCTACCCTTATTGCAAATAGATAAACAAATTCCTAATTGCCTAAGTTAATTTCTTTGAATTCTTTTTGGAATTACTTCACACTCACTTCAAGATCACTCCAACATTGCTTAGGTTCTTCAAATGCTCGAATAACAAAGAAGACTCACAAGTTTTCAACTTATACACCATGAATTTTCCCTAACCACACATTAAATGTGGCAAACACTAAAACGCTACTAAAAACATCCTTCTTAGCATAGGAAACCCTAAATTGGTCATCAAACTTCTATGCCAACATCTTTTGTTCTGGTTTTTTTTCCAAAGCCTCAAGAACCTTCAATTTGTGTTTTGTGTGGGGGAGTGGAAGAGGATTCTTCGCATTTGTTCTTCTAGTGTCCCTTTGTTGTGCAGCTTTGGCATTGGTGGTGGGAGGTGTGGAAGCTTCCTTGTATTCATGCGTGCTCTTTGGTTGAATTCTAGGATAGTATGGGAAGACCTCCTTCTATGGCTTCCTTTTTATAGGAAGTTTGGTTCGTGGGCCCTACCTTTCTGCTTTGGCAAATTTGGCTGGAGCAGAACCACCAAATTTTTTGTGATCAGAAGTTGGTGGGTCAGCAAGTTTGGATGCGTATGCTAGGAATGGTGCAGAAGTCAGTTTTAGCTAAATGTGACGTGGTTTTCCTCTTGGAGAGAGGTGATGCTGAGTTGGTGGCCAGACTGGGTCTTCAAGAAATTCATTCATCTTTTGTCAGTTCCAAGAACTGTAGGCATAGGAAAAAGAGGGTTCAATAGGTTGGAAGGTGGTTACCTCCTCCCAATGGATTTTTAAAGATCAATACTGATGGTTCTTTTAGGGGAAATCCTGGGCCTGCTAGAATTGGTGGGGTTGGTAGGGACTCAGCTGGATCAGTGATTTTTCTGTTCTCTATACATGAAGGGGTGAAGACTGTTAACTTCATGGAGGGTCTGGCGATTCATCATGCTATTGAGAGGGCCCTTGCTTTGGGATGGAGAAAGGTTATATGTGAAGTTGATTCACATATTTTGATTAATCTCTTGAATGAGCGAAAGATATCTGATATCAATTAGTAGTTGGCTTTGGTGGTTCAGCAAATTCTTCAGGTTAGTTCTTAGATGGAGGTGGCATCCTTTGTTCACATCTCGAGGGAGTGAAATCGTGATGCCGACTGCTTGGCCAAATGGGCCTCTGGGCATGATAGTGGTTGGAAGGTTGAGGATTGGGATCAAATTAACCCTAAGCTGCATCTGGATTTGGACTGGTTCTTGGAGGAGGATAGGAGGATACGTGGGGATAGTTGATGTGGTTTTATACTGTGGGGTTTTCACCTTGTTTTCTGGGGTAGGGTCCCTTGGTTATTATTGTAATGCTCTTTTATGATTTCTAATAAAGTTTTTACCCCTTTGTTTTCAAAAAAAAAAAATTTCTCTTGTTGAATTTATTATTATGTTAGATTTTCACATAGTGGTAAGTACTTGCTTTTATAATAATGTAATTATAGAATTTTACTAAGTTTTGTTAATAATCTTTCTTTTTTTCATTATCTTTCTTTGATCTTGTATCTTATCAAATAAAGTGTTTAAATTATTTAAAATTTAAGATAATATACAAAAAAAATGAATATGCAACTAAATAGTAATTAGTTAATAGTTTAGTTTCATTAATGTAATAATAATCACATTAGTTAAGTCTAAATTAAAATTCATTAATTTAATCAATTAATTAGAAAAGTAACTAAAGTTCATAAACTAATTAATATATTGTATTGTTATTTGGACTTCTTTATTTGAAATAATTGTTAAATTGATTGTTTGATTATTTTTAATTGGTGTAGATATTTTGTAAAAAGGTGTTTTATTCCAATTAAAAGTGAGATAAATGGACTAGTGTGTCATTATATTTCTAAATACAAAAATAATTTGAACCAAACAGTTTTCAATTAATGAAACCAAACAGTTGTCAATTAATGATAATAAGTTTCCACAATCCATATCGTAAGTTTGTATAGCTTCTGGATTTGATTGTGTGCAAAAAATTTTAGCATCAAAAAAATTTTTAGATGCTAAAAAATTTTGCACACAATCAAATCCAGAAGCTATACAAACTTCAAACACTTTTCATTTACAAGTTATTCTCAACTACAATGAATAAGACATTTACAAGTTATTCCCAACTACAATGAATAAGACACTAAACATTATCTTTTTGACAAAACTTCTCATATGGGAAAGAGCTTAGCAGAGAGGACCCAATACATGAACATTTTCCAATAGTTGTTATAGCATTTGTTGATATAATGTCCACTATTTAGCCTATAGGCTAATTGTGTGCACTTTGGTCAGAATTTTTGGTAGCCTTCCCGACTTTTAAGCCTTCTAGAATCCAACTCTCAGTAAAAAAAAGGTGATAGTTTTTTGCACTTTGGTCAGAATTTTCATCAGCCTTCCTAGTTTTTAACCCTTTTGGCATCCAACTCCCAGTCAGAAGAAAAGGTGGAAATTTTTTTGATTTTTTATATTAAAGTAGGGGAAAGCAAAAGACAAAAACTAGAGCATAATTTAGTTGAAGTAGACTGGCCAACCTTCCAAAAGGCATAGTTCATTGCTACAATAGTTCCAAAACACCTTGTCCTTGTTGACCAAAGAAGATTCTCCATTCATAGCCAGAGAAAATATTTATATACCACCTAGAAAAAGCATACTTGTCATCGAAGTTAAGGAGTCTGACACTTCTCCAACACATCATCCCAAAATATTTCCACATCAACACTAAAAACCAAAAACCACATATATGTTTAAGGGGACGACCTTGATGCAGTGGCGATGGTGTCATAAAAAAATAGGGTGGGGACACTACTCTAATTCATTAGCATCAGAGTATGCTCGCCAACTCCTTATTCATGATGAAATTGGAGGAACCATCACTACTTCCTAGTCATAGTCTCCAGAAGGCATAAGGGAAAGGAGATAATGGGCGTACTCTAGATCAGTGTCACCTCCACCATTAGAAGGGCTATTAGGAACCTTAATGGGATAAATGTGTCTCCCCAAGTAAGCCTTACGATACTTGTTTCTTTTCTTTACTTTCTTCGTAGGCACGACTGACTCCTTCCCCTCAAACTTGACCTATTCTTCTGAGATGGTCCTCCCTTTCAAATTATACATGCTCCTGACAATAGTATTTTTAGACTTCTTGTGTTCTTTCTTCTCCTTTGGTGTTTTAGGACCTCCACCTATCTCTCAACTTTATTTTCAAGAGCATTGTCTTTAGACTCAAATAGACTCAGTCTCCTAGACCTTCAAACTAGTTTGATAGACTCATTTGGCTTACTCATTTTTATAATGAACAAAACAAGAACAAAGAGACTCCAAACTTATAGAAAAACCCTCACAAGTATTCTCTTAAAAAGACTCTTGATGAATAAACAACTCAAGCCTCCACAGTTCCAATTAACTTATAAAGAAATTGCAGAATATAAACCCTCACCACCCAAGGATTCTAAAACCCATAAACTATTATACTTGTAATTGAAAAGAGCATGTACAAGTACCTACTTATCCAGGGAAAGGTTTTTCATAATACCTCTGCAACCCTCTATTAAATAAATTCTTTTCCAAACATTAATACTCAAGAAAAGCTTACGCGAGCGAGCTGACAATAGGCTACTTGATTTTTGAACCTCAACCGTTGATCACACATTAAGATATAAATCGACGGATAGTTACCATTAGAGTAATTAATTATGACAAAGCTTAATTTGCATGTGATTGATGCCTTTTCCTAATCAAAAAATCCCAAGTGGATATACATCCACTCTGCTTGCACACTTAATCACATACTTAGCATTAAATAAAACCTGTCATGTCATATTTTCCCGCTCACCCATGGGAATTAATACACTTGCATTTCATCACAGTAGGACAGTGAGGAGCGATCTTGATTCAATCTCAGAATATCAACCCATACTCTACCTTAATTCAATTTCACCTTCCCACGTATACCAGCTTCTAACAGAATTCACAATCGCAATCAAAAGAAATTCCCAAATCTCGAACACGTGTCAAAAGAAACTAGTTTTAATATGGAACCATTTCAATCTTAGTGTCGTCTTGGAAAAAATTTAGTAGTACTTTATCTCCACTAAAGTCCATTAGAGACCTTAAAATATTCCACGTTGAAATCACCCACTTTCCCGCTAAGAAATGGGAGATACAAGTGGGCCCCTCATGGGATGGTGAAGAATAGTCAGGATTGACCCACATCACCCACCATCAACCATTGATCTCTTTTCTCATAAAACATTCATAGTCTCAAACCCTAGTAGGTCCCTCTATGAAGCAAAAAGTGTCATCTTGCCCACTAGCCTGTAACATTTTAGAACTATCAAATAAAATCTGATGGGGTGGTAGGGAGTAGTGGAGGTTTGACCATGTCACCTAACAACCACCATAGATATCATTTTGATACCGCTCACCAATCACAAAAGGATATCGTCCCACCATATAAAGGTAACACGTGTCCAATGCTCGCTAGCCCATGTGGTTACTCCACTAGAATATATAGAACAGACAGGTGCATGGGGAATGACCTAGATGAAGACACATTATGACATCGGTCATTGATCTTTCTCAAAGCTCCACCCATTGACCCTTTAGAAGAAATGGACCCACTGCAGGACATGACACACGACAATCGCCCACCATCTCACTTGATTATTTTAATGAAGAATGAAACAAAGCGAACGTGCGGGGAACGGTGGTGATTGGCTCGTGATGATCTAACAGTTGGCATAGAACTTAATTTCTGCATATACGACAAATGTTAGTCTTAAAAAGAGGGCCATTACTATGCAAACGACAGTCAAGGACATGAAGACATGGAATAAGACCCTAGGCAAATATTAAAACCTCATCATAGACTTTAAGCAATTTTTTTATAAAGGATTACATTTTAAAATGACCATGGGCATCGACCGTTATCATTACGATTTAGGGGCTAGTAAATAATGAATTTGATAGCATGAGTCACAACTTAGATAACCAGGAACTTGCATTAGAAGGTCAACAACAAAATAGAAGGCTAGTCAATATTTTCAGGCTCAAACATTAATTTGGAAGGGTTTTGACAACACAAACCCTAAAGCAATGATGAGGAACATAACCCTAAACCTAAAAACAAGGGTCTAAGCCAAATATTTCATGATTTCTAAATTGAACCAAAGCAAATTTTTGAGGCATTCCATCAATGCATATTTGTCTACTTTAGTGTGAGTTTGAAGCAAGTTCCTCCTCTCACTAAAGTGGGGGCTAAATGTAGTATAGGAAAATGTATCCCTTTACGTTTTCACACTGCCTTGCAAAAGTTGGGCTTCCTTATACCTTATTTGGTCCTATTTTTCATCCACAAGCCTTATTTAATGCATCTTTTCAAGGATAATCCTGACACATATCTAATGACCAATCATAATTTAATGTTTTTGGATTTTATGGCCTAGATTTAGTGATCTGGGACTCATACACCACCTAAGGCATATGGGTTCCACCTAATTTTCAAGGCCTAGTCTTGAATTTGGCATAAAACATTTCTTAAAATTTGTGTCCCAAGCCTAGGCTACTGTGACTCATACGCCCTAACTAATGTATGAGTCCCACTTAGCTTGGACCTATTTTAAATTCAAATTCTTGGTGAGATTTTATTCTCCTAGATCTGATGTCTACTTGTAGTGTTATAATTTCAAAAGAATTGGCATAAACAAGTATAAATACAAGGTTGTTTCACATATTTTCTCCTAGCAAATTGACGAGAGAATTCAAGAGTTGATTATCAAACATTTTGAAGCATCAATTCAAGATTCAAGCATCATTTCAAAGTCATCATGCACCATGTTTGTTTTTGAGCTAAAATTTATGATGTAGGCTCACTGGTACATTTTGACCAATTTTTTGACAATGGCTCATTGGAATTTTGACCACTGTTCATCACTATTATTGTGTCAAAATTTTGACGACATTTGAAATGTCAAAATTTTGACCCAGCATCCATCAAAATTCCAACGAGCCGTCGTCAAAAAATTGGTCAAAATGTACGAGTGGCTCTTATGATTCAAGCAAGCATTCAAGTCAAGATCCATAACATTCAATCAAGAGTCAAGATCTGCATTCATGGTAGCCATTTCATACAAGATTGCATCTTTTGTTACAAGGGTTTGGTGCATTGCAACATAGCATTTTATTCATTCATCATTCCTTCATGCTATTTGATTTCATTTATAGGTTTGATTACCAAAATGGGGTTTGACCATGGAAAACCCCTATCCACTAACAAAACAACATTTTTCCCTCTCTTTGATGTGTGATTTGTAGATTTAGGTTGAAGATCCATTGAAGAGAAAGATTGGAGAAGGTTTTCAAAGTTGCAAAGTTGTCAAAGTTATCATCTATCTTGCAAGATCATAGAAAGTCACCTATAGGTCAGAATTCAAAGTTTCAAACTCATAAATCAGAAAGGAAATAAGCTATAGGAGAACATTAGAGGATATCAAAGTTTCAAATCAACCTTGATACTAGGACTAAATTGCAACTTGTGGCGTATTAGTCCCAGTATACCAATTTTTAGACTTTTTTTGTAAATCCCAGTTTAGCAATTGTAGATTTCAGTTTTAGTCCAAAACCCTAAACTGAGAAGGAATCACCCCTACTAGCATATGCGTCCTAGTCTACTTCAAAATTCATAGTTTCAAGATTGCAAGCCTTATTTCAAGCATCTTCATCTTTCTAGGTGCAACTTTGTTTATCTCCAATTTTCTATTCTGATTTGAGTTCATTTTCTAAGTCATATAGTTAGTTTTTTCATATTATTTACATTGATTTTCTTTCTAACCCTTTGCTTAGTGGTGAACCCCCATTTTTTCTTTAATCACACCCTAGGAGACCTTATAGAAGATCTATTTTCTCAATTGCACTATTAGATTGAGATCTCTAGGGTTTCCTTGAATGAATCGAAGTGAAATAGGAAGGGACCATCCCCTTTTGTGTTCCATCTCCTAAAAGTTGGAGCACCCTATTTCCTTCATTTCACCAAGTAGTATGTTACATTAAAAATTTCATTTGTCAATTTAATCTCAATTCTAATCTACACCAAAAATAAAGAAAATTTCATTTCATTTTTTGAACTGTCACATGCATACACTTTTATTGATATTCATAATTATAATAACCCAACAATTTGAATTCAATTTATTTGTTTTATCATTCTACCTTATATATTTTATAAATTCAAAAATTCATTTACTCTACTCATTCACTCATCTCTCTTTGTTTCTATCTTTGCCTACTCTCACCATGTCTTTTATTTTTATGTCCCTTTGTTTCTTCTTTGTGTGGCTTTGATTTGTTCCTTATGCATCCCCTCACCTTTACTATGTCTACATTTTTTAAATTTTAAGATGCAATTAAAAATGGCACAGTTCCTTTATCATTCCCAATCTTCTTGCTCCACGCAGTCCCTCCTCTCTATTTCTACACACACCAATCTCTCTTCCTTGTCGTGCGACCTAGGCATTTGTGCCTTGCATACACTTAAATTTTCATACAATTATGCCACTTAGTTACGGCTCAACCCACACCAAATAGCAATACAAGCTCCTTCTTATGTGTCACCCCTCATACTTCTATTTTTTCTCTATGCTAAGTGACCCCACTATTTTTGCATTCATTTAAAAAAAAAAGTCTTCTATGCTCTTCTATGAGTTATGACCTATCCTTTCTTCTTTTCATTTCTTTTTTTTTGTTTTTTGTTTAAAAATATGGTCTTCTCTCTATACCAAACATTCCTTCCCCATCAAATTGTTGCATAGTCTTTGATTTTAACTGGCATTAATATTTTCTTTAAAAAAAATCGCTCAATGTCACAACCTTTTCAATTTGCATTCTCTCTCTCTCTCTCTCTCCCCCTCTCTCTCTTCTTCCACACTAAATATCAATTATCTCTCATTTTCAACCTGGAGGTTAATCAACACTATTAATTGATTATTTTCATACTCAACAATTGTCATTAACCATACACCTCCCTTGGTGAATTTGACATAAAAATCATGGAGAAATCATCTGAAAAATAGATATCAAAATCTATGGTCAAAATTGAATAAGTTAAATCCATCAAATGTTGTGAAAGAATGCTTTCTTACAATTAAGACCAATTTGTGATATTTTGACAATCAATGTCAACAATGTCAACCATTCTCCATTAAATCGACCATCGAAACCAAAAATGCACAACGATCATAAAACAAAATAGAAATAAATTAAAAAAAAATGTCGATATTGATTATTGTTCGCCCAGGATGCTCTTGCATCATAAGAGATACTACCAATCTTGAATACTACTCAATTCTTTGTCCATTTCTATGCTTTCTTCAATTCGTTATTTGAGACTTCTTCGATTTTCTTCTTCTACCCTTATTGCAAATAGATAAACAAATTCCTAATTGCCTAAGTTAATTTCTTCGAATTCTTTTCGGAATTACTTCACACTCACTTCAAGATCACTCCAACATTGCTTAGGTTCTTCAAATGCTCGAATAACAAAGAAGACTCACAAGTTTTCAACTTATACACCATGAATTTTCCCTAACCACACATTAAATGCGGCAAACACTAAAACGCTACTAAAAACATCCTTCTTAGCATAGGAAACCCTAAATTGGTCATCAAACTTCTATGCCAACATCTTTTCTTCTAGTTCTTTTTCCAAAGCCTCTGAATACTCATTTTTCACTGACCATCCTCTAACACACCATACAATAGGGGGTTTTATGATTTTTTTGATAATACTCCCCCTAAGGGCTTGCTAGACCTAATTCCTGAATAAGTCATTTGTACCAGATGAGGGCACAAACCCATCAGTACTTTCAGGTTTTACTTCTTCTTCCTTTTTCTTCTTCCATATCTTGTTCATCTCTTATAACATTTCTTCTTTGTCAATCTTCTTTACCTAATCATTCTTCTCTACTAGAGAAGACTGCTTTTCCATTCTTACTTCTGCAAAACTTTGAGATATGTCCAAGTTTATTGCAATTATAGTAGACAACACCTTTCTGATTAATCTAACCTCCAATACCTCTCGACCTACATTGATTTTCCATGTGTCCAAATTTGTTGCATGCATAGCAGTAAGCATTAAAGGTTTGATTCATTTTGTCTCCATGAAATTTGTTCATCATCACCTGCTCACCATTCCCACCTAAGATCTACACTCAATAGCCTTATGTCCAAACTTCTTGCATGAAAAACATTGTCCAAAGAAGGAGACAGAAAATTGATTCATTTTGCTTCTACACTCTGTTGCTTTAGGACCATACCTATAACATGAAGAAAAAAAGTACCATTAAAAGAAGGATACTTATATGCAGTAGGTTGTCTCACTAGTTGTCTTCTTGCAAACTTCCTCTTTTGTTTCCCTTTGTCCTAAGTTATTTTATTTCCCTTTGAACTTCTACTTGCATCATTTCCCAAACTAGCTTTGTCTTTACTTGATTTCTATCCCACAAAAAATTCCTGAAGCTTATCGAAGCTAGATTTAAAATTGTTCTCACAAAGCTTTTCCTTCTCCAGTTCAATCCTCAGATTCACCACTTCTTGTTCAAGTCTAGTGAATTCATCATATTTATTCTACACCAATGTATTCAAACATTCTTCAATTCTTTTATTTTCTTCTACCGACACCTTCAGTCCAATTATCTCTTGTTTATGCTACTCACTTACTTCTCTATGTCTTTCCTTGAATTTCTTCAACTGTTCTTTCAACTTCTAGACACATTCATTTGCATCATCAAGATTTTATTTCATATCTCTATTTTCTCTTTCCACTTTGCCAAGATCCTCAAGAGCAGTCTAGAGCTCTCCTTTATCATCCATCTAAACAACCTTCATGATCCTCCTCAAGTGGTTAAGCTCTTCACCAAGGAACCAAAGCTCTTCTACCAATTGCTAAAGGATGCAGGACAACTAAGAGGGGGGCTGAATTAGTTGTCACAAAAATTCAACTTTAAAACTTCAACACAAATCAATTCAACAAATCCATAGTTTTGTTATTAAGCATAAGCAAGAGATACAAAACATAATGTAAGATAACACACTGAACACCAAATTTACGTGAAAACCCCAATGAGAAAAAAACCGCGGTGAGGATTAAATCGCAATATAAAGATTATAAAAAGGATCACTACCAAGGGCTTACTACCCAAAAGAGGACTCACTATCCAAGTACAAAAGCTCACTGCTTATAGGGAAGCGCACTGCCTACAAAAGGATTTACAAAACAAAAGAAGGGTTTACAACCAAAATGAACTGACAAAAGTGCACCCAACAATTGTTGATACAGTTCTGGTGATGCTCAATATACAGACTTAACACATTTCATTATATTCACTCTTCTTCACATTCGCTATTGCTTTATTAATCACACACTATCGCACAACAAAACCAAATCACTCTTTTTCAATCTTCAACCTTGTCCAATATATATACTTGATCTTCTTCACAAGCATCAATTAGGTTGGCCTAATTAGATGCACATCATATTTACCAAGAATGCTAGTATTCGGCTTCAAGCAATTCCAAAATCTTCCCAACATGCTTTATCAAGTCGATATCAACCTAGGATAGGTCACACTTATATCTTCATAACCAAAAATTATTTCACCATTCATTAGGTCGGCCAAGGATAGACCTAATAACACTTTTGCAAACATCAGAGAAACGCCAATATACCATACGAGCATATGGATACATATAATCTTGTAAGTACATGATCCCAACACCTACGAACCATTTCCCAAAACTGCAAGTGATAATAGTTAACTACATAGTGCAGACAGGAATACCAAAGAGAGCAACGTGAATACCGATTCAGACACCAGACCAAAATATTGGATCAATCACAATCTTAAACTTGTAGTCACAATCATGGTGAAATAAATGACAACACAAAAACTGTAGAGATAGTCAATCTTCTTCATGTTTCCAACACTAATGTGTTGCAGAAATTAATATGATAACTCTTTTCATTACAACTAATTGTAGTACAAGAAAATTTAACACTTAATTCATCGTACCTTTGAATTTAATCGAATGTATTAACTGGGGCATTTCTATGAACTTCAAGATATAATAGTATGGTTATGTGTCAATAAACCAACAATTAATTGACCATAGCTTCATTACAATGAATAACCAGTTGACCAATAATAAACCCAATTTGATGTCATGTCTAACTCCATCAAAGTAACAATTTTAAAATGATCATCAATACCTTGACTAATTATTGATATATGAACAACGATCTTCTTTCCATAGTCATAAAACAAAATTATTTCTTAGTTTTCAATACAACATGGTCTAATGTTATTCTTTTATTTATTTTTATATAGATGTACATATACATATGCATAATAACTTGAGAAAAATCCCACACATCATAAATTCATCATTTTATAAGGGGAAACCATCATACATGGGATGTGAGAATATAAAATATAGAGAACCCATGCCTTATTGAGTATGAATGTTTTGTTTTCCTATCTAAATAATGTTTCCTTTAATATATAATTCTCACTAACATGAATTCCACTCATGATTCATACGATACTTAATTAGCATAACAAGGTACTAAGAGTCAAAGATTTAATCATGGAATTTGAGAATAAAGACCATAAGGTTCATTAATCAAGATGATATTATTAGTTTTACTTATAATAATATTTTCACAATTCAATTATTGCATAATAGAATGACTCGAAGGTACATACCTATTTCTCTTATTGATTGATATGTTTCATTCTAGTTTTCTAGACCTTGCATTTAAAACTTGTCAAAGTAATAAAACAGTTTATGCTATTTTCCATAAGGAATTGTTGATTCATATGATCTACTTAATTAGCATAACAACCTATACTAAGAGTCAAAGATTTAATAATGGATATTGAGAATAAAGACCATAAGGTTCAATCAAAATGATATTATTAGTTTTACTTATAATAATATTTTCACAATTCAATTATTGCAGAATAGAATGACTCAAAGGTACATACCTATTTCTCTTATTGATTGATATGTTTCATTCCAGTTTTCCAAACCTTGCATTTAAAACTTGTCAAAGTAATAAAATAGTTTATACTATTTTCCATAAGGAATTGTTGATTGTTATTTTGTGGCCTCAAATAAATTATTTGATTTGGGTATGTGCAGGATCATCATGGAAAAAATAGGCCCTTAAGTGGCAAAAAATTTCAAAAAAATCAGAGTTAGGCAACTTGACGTAAAAATTTGAATAAGTTATCTATATTATTTCAAAAATATGTAAGAATAGAATCTATAGGAAATTGAATGTAGTTGCTAAACTACTAGGTTTGTTTAAAAAATAAATAAATCTATTTGGTGAAAATTTGAAATTTCAATGCAGTAGTACTTAAATTTCAAGGAAAAAATAAGAAGTAGGTGTATGTCTAACCGCCTTAACCACAATAAAATGATAATATTTTTTTATAAGATTTTAGATACAAGTAGAGGACTCATGTTTCGATGTGATGCATATTTTT
>VDFB02136188.1:0-22828 GCA_007258455.2 Sequoia sempervirens
TGGTGTGGATGGATGGGTTGGTTTGGATGGATGGGGTGGTTTGTGCGTTGGTCACTGGTATTGGTATGTTGTGGCGAGCGAAGTAGGCTTCTACTTGCTTTTGGATGAACAACGCTTGTTGTTGCTCTTGTTGTTGTTGCGCTAGGATTTTTGCTTGTTGTTGTACTTGTTACTGTTCTAACAACGCTTGTTGATGCCTTGTTTTTGTTCCCCTGGCAGCATTTGTTGGGCTGGTCCTAACTGCTTCTTGTTGTTCTTGATATTGTTTTAATGCTTGTTGGTATGCTTGCCATTGTGCTGCTTGTGCAAGAAGTTGTGCTTGTGCTTGTGCTTGTTGTGCTTACGCTTGAGCTTGTGCTTGGGCTTGCACTTGTGCGGTTTGTTGTTGCAATAAAAGTTGTGCTTGAGCAACTCTTTGTGCTTGCAATGCTTGTGCGGCTTGGGTGGCTTGTTGTTGTTGTTGTTGCAATAAAGCTTTGTCTTGTTGTGCTTGTTGTGCTTGTAATGCAGCTTGTGCGGTTTTGGCAGCTTGCACAGCTTGAGCGCTTTGTTGCACGCTTTTTGTTTTTGCACTTGTTGATAGCCTCTTTGGAAAGCAGCTTGCAATGTTGCGTCGAATTGGTTTGATGTGGTGAATGTTGGTGGCGGTGGGGGTGGGTGGTGGATTTGGAATGGCGTTTGTGGTGGTGGTGAATGATGATGTTGTGTTGATCATTTGGTTGGTAGATGGTGTTGTCATGTTGATTGCGTGAAAGGTGGATGGTGTCATTGTGTTGATTGTGTGATTGGTGGATGGTGTTGTTGATGTGGTAAGTGGCATCGTTGATGTGATTGGCCCTTGAGAGACCATGTTTTGCAATGTTGTGGGGGTGTTTGATGTTTCCATTGCTTGCGTGTTTGTCGTTTGTGATGTCAACAATAAGTTTTGAGCGTTTGGCAAAATGTTTTGATTCATGGTTGGGATAGCGGTTTGATTGATGCTTGGTAGGGGAGGCAACCCCAAGCCAAGGAGTGATGTGGATGATAATGGTAGTGGTGGGATAGGTGGAAACGTGAGGGGGGCGAATCCTTGTGAGAGTGTTGTGGTGTTAAAAATGCCCCGTGCTCCAAATATGTCTCCCTCTTTTTGTGAATTCGTGAGAAGAGGTGTTTGTGGTGCTCCATGAAATGATGTTGATGATAGGTCATAATGTAAAGTGAGAGGAACATTTTGGTGTAATGGATTATGGAAGATGTTTTGTTCCACTGTGGTGTTTGCATCCAAGTTTTGGTTATTCATAAGGGGATGTGATTGAAGTTCATTGAGAAATGTGTTTCCCTTGTTGACATTTGGTTGAGTTGGAGCAATCGATGTCATGATTTTTGGAATGTTTTGCGTGACGTTTTGGGATGGAGGTGTAGATGAAATGGGGACGGTGGATGAGATTGGCAGAAAAGATGTCTCTACTATGGTGCTTACATCAAAATCCGAAGGCAACTTGGCCCCTTGCTTTGCTAGTTCAAGCATGTATAACGAAGGGTTAAGTTTCATCATGATGTTGATGATTCTATGGTTGTCCGGATTTTGGAGCATTTCGGCTATTTCTTCGCGAGACATTCCAAAGGTGAGGTCCTCCCCTTGATTTTCTTCTTGTGGGTTTTGTGATGATGAGGGGACCAATGGATTGCTTGATTTTGCAAGATTCATTTCTGCATTTTTTTGGCTAAGGTCACTTGAAGCGGGAGTTTCTTTGTGGGCTTCCATACTCTTCTTGTATTGAGATCTCGTTTGAACCATAAAACAAGGATCAATATTCGGAAATATGGGAGATGAATCTCTTGATTCCTTGGATATAATCTCTATTTTATGTCCCAAAGTGAAAGTTTTTAGGATGCCTTTAGGATCAAATGTGATGATGATATGATGATATGATGGTGATGTTCAAAGATGGATGCTATGGATGTTTTGACTTTTGATAAATCTTGAATGAAATGTTAGGACTTTGGATTTTTGATTGGTTTGATGTTTTGGATTTTGAGACCTTGTCCTTGATCTTGATTTGGATTTTGATTTTGGATTTTGAACAAAAGGAACCCTAAGATGTTCGATAATGATCTAAAGGATAGTTGTGTTCAAAGGATGATGATTTGGTTATGTGTGAGGAGAAGGATACATCTACCCACACCTACCCAAATAGGATGATTGTTTCACTAAGTATATGAGAAGGATTCATCTACATACACTAAGCTAGACAAGATGATTTGGATGACTTTGACTAAAGATATGCAAAAGGATGCATTCACACACTCCTAGCCAAAGGTGTTTTGATAAATGTTTTCAAGGACTTGATCTCAATGAGTTTGAATGATTGCTTGATTTTGTCATAAAGCCTAGCATTTCAAGGATGATTTCAAGGTTTTTCAAAAGATGACTTGTGAGATGGATGTTTGGATGTTTTGAAAGATGGATGAAAGAGGTTTGATTTGTTTTGATCCCTAGATGAACCTAAAAAGACCACTTTGTATTTTCCAAGACCTAGGTATTGAAGAGCATGCATATACTTCCTAAAGACCTTTGTAACCAAGGAATGATTTGAACACTTTGGATTTCCAATCAATGATTTGTGCTTTTGGAATTTGAAGTCTTCAACACACATGAAAGTTCATTTTTCTTAGTCTTTGCTTAATGGATTTATTTTACCAAAAACACTCTCTTTGATTAAAGTTTCAAACTAAGATGTACCAATGTCTTAATTTCCTTAAACCCCACAAGACATTTTATGTGGAAATTCAATGAACTTAAGGCAAGGGTTTTCCTATTGTTTACTTAAGAAGACAAATTGAGATATAATCCAATGCTTAGGAACCTCTACAGATGTGAATCCGTAGGGAAAGCAGTAACATATGGATTGAGTCAATGATATTTGTCTTCAAGAGGGTTTGAAATTTTGAGAATCATGTTGAATGTTTGTTTGCAAAATGTTTTCGAATACACACCGTGTTTTCAAGCAAAGAATAATTACAAGCCCTATGGATGTGATAGACAATGTTTGTTGAGTCCCCACTTGGACAAGTCCTACTTCAATTTTAGCGGATGGTTAGATGCTTGACCCCACTGGCTCCCTCCACGCACTCTCACTTATACGGGCAGCCAAGCACCAACACCCATGAAACTCCCATGGCATGCTTCCATCTCTACTAAAAGCCGTAAAATTGGGGGCTTTCCAATCGACCTTTTGCACCAACAAACAGATTAAGGATTTGGCAAATTCTAGCACATGGGTTCTAGTAAGGACTTTCCGTCGTGGAGATTGACCCATACGCAAGAGTCCCCTTCGGATCCATCTTGTCCGAGCCAACCGGATTATGGCGTTTAACCAAAACCCTCATTTATATCCCTACGGAAATACTCTTGGCTTTAGAGTGTTACCAGTTGAGTCGTCGCTTGGGTGAGTACTTTTTCCCCAAGGCAGGCCCTCTAAGATAAACAAAAGCGAGCAAAGACACAATCCGTAACTCGATCGATCTTTGATGGCACAAAGAAAGAGAATGTAATGCGAAAATGCCCCTACTCACACTGCACAAGATGTTCAATTTTTAAACCCAAATTGAAGTGTTTCAAAGCAATAAAATGTATTTTGAGTGTTTCTCTTGCACCCTAGATCGCACGAAGCGCAAGGGGAGAGGATACGTACTCAAAAGATAATCACACAAATCAAACACTTGTTCGTTTTATACCCTTCAAAGCAATTGTGAATTCGTTTTAAGCACCAAATGAAATATGAGGATTGCTTGTTCAATTTTTAACCCAAAACAAAATCTAGTAAGTGTGTTCTAAGGTTCGTTTTAAGCCCTTTGCAATGAAAATGAAATTGTTCGTTTTTAGCCCCAATTGAAAACTAATGTTCTAAAATGAAAAGGGAAACAATTTCGTGTTGATTAAACACTTAAAGTGTTAAAGAACACATTGTGTTTTCAAAAAAACATTTCCCTCCTTTCGTGAAGTAGTATTGATCAAACATTTAAAGTGTTAAAAAACACATTGTGTTTTCAAACAAAAATCCTCCTCCTTTCATTTTCATTTGATAGCCTTCTCTTTCGCCTTGCACCTTTTCGCCTTCGTTTGCTTTTGTACCTATAAACATCACAAATATGAGTTATACATATATTTGCAAGATGATAAAAGAAACACAAGATATGCCAAATATTTTTTAGAAAATCTTGAACAAGGTTCACAAATTCTTTATGCAATATTCTTGACCTCTAATAACAATCAAGCTTGCTCAAGTTTGTTGAAAGTGATCAAAACTAAATGTAAGCATCAAAGATAAATTGAAAGGATTTCAGAATTTTTTGAAAAACCTCTACATGATAATTTCTGCCAAATATCTAACCATTATAAAGCGTTCAATTCCCCACCAAATTTGAATACCATTTGCAACTTTTCCAAAAGCCACCCCTATGTACTTCCAATGTCATAACAAAGCAGCTATCTTAATTAATATAAGTTCAAATCCACCAGCCTTCATCATTCGAGCTTTAAAGAGATGTCATTCAGAAAAAATACAAAATAAATTCATTGATTGTATTAAATGTAAATGGCAAGTGTATGGCAGAACTCAATATTTTTTGTCAGGAGGCAAAAGAAACTTTGAAACAAGGCATACTGGCCGAACTTTGTTAGTTAAAAGCAACATTCAAAATAATGCATTTAGTGCACAAACAGTGAAAAGTTTTCTACTGCCATCACAGATTGAAAAGTCACGCCGTCCAAAGAAACTTTCAATGAAATGTAATTGGCAGGGTGTACAGCCAACTAACGCTTCCTTGACCAATCATCTTCACTATGCGCAGAACCCTTCCTTCCGAAGTAGCCCAAGTCGTGCCAACGAACTCTGTACCTTCAACATCAAATACAACATTAAAATTCCTGCACTTTATTTCCTTTGTAACGTGAACCATGAACCATATTGACTCCAACTACCGAGTCATGATTACGATCAACGACTTCTGATGCACTAGACAAATACAGCGATTAAAACACATGCATATGACTCATACGAAGATGACTGACATTGACTACTAACTACAAACGTCTTGATCAGGCAGATTTGTCAATGTTTTGCGTTGGCTTTTGTGATATATCAGGCGCAGCAAACAAATACAGCAATCAAAATACATATAGGTGAATTATATGAATGTGACTCTTATTAACTGCCAACAAAACACGTCTTGATCAGGCAGGCGTACCATCTAAGGAGTTAAATGAACTTTCCAGCCGAGCATCTCCTAATAACCTGACAGTTTATTTGTCCATGATGGCGACCTCCTTTACCCGTTAAAGGAAATTGATCAAAAAGCAGAATGGTGATCATTAACATGGGACAGACTATGGGATAGTTGACCTTTGCTGCAGTGTGAAGAGCTCATAAAGTGCGTGACTGATCAAAACATTAGTGCCAACATCATTTATTGTATGCATTACATAAAGACATCGGTGCAAAACTGTAGATACTTTCTCACATAATATCAAATAGAAGCTGCACAGAATAGACGTTCCTCTATGCTTTTTAAAGGACGCATTTTCTAGCATGATACATTTCAATAAAGAATGGCACTCATCTTATCATTTAACTGTCACACAATTCATTTCTACCAGCATACCGCCGATTAGAACAAGCAAAGATACCATCATATGGATACGTAACGCATGAGATAATAATGGGAGAATCAGATTCTATTTGTGTTGATGGCTGTATTTAATGACAATCGTTTGACAAATTTTCACTCACAGTTTCCTTCAAAGCTAAAGTGTAGTGAGTGAGTTGGCGTATGGAATGGTATCTTAAAAAACGTCCTAAATAACCATTAGAACAGAATGCAGATACAAGTTTAGTATGAAACGTGCCTTTAATAATCATTAGAACAGAATGCAGCCACGTATAAATAATAGACCATTGCCATAAAATAATGCGAAACAAGGCAAGAGCTCCTTATGCAAAAAGAAAAGACCCATAAAAATGCACATTCCCGGTGACTAATGCAATGGTTTATAAGTCTTAAGCCCTTTAATGCCTAGCTCTGTTAATTAGCTGCCTGCATGTCTGGTTAAAATTTCTTTTTTTTCTTTTCTGAAGTCTAATTTCAAGGATCAGAATAAAGTACCAACTTTAGATAAGTTGTTCATGCCAATGTAAACCAACGAAATCATACTACAGTCAATAAGCAAACAACTAAACTCCTTCTAGCGCCAAATGTAGGCATCTTTTTTTTTTTAATCTGCAAACAAACTACACTTCAAGCATGGGTTAGTGTTATGCAAACTCCATTAAAATGCCTCTATGAAATACCTTAGGAATGCTTCCAAATGCAACAAATGATACTAGAAAGACCAAAGCATTATGAAAACAAAACCAAATTACCTATTTCATAGTTGGATTGGTGTCACATGTGCTAGTGACCCTTTCCCAATCCTTGATCAAAGCTCAAAATGATAAAATGCCAATGGAGATGATGGAGTGGAATGATGAACAAGATCAAATCTCAAATGAAGAGAGTAACCTTGCATGAAATTGTGAAGGATTTTCTCAAAGATGAAGCACTTATTTAAGGATTTTCAAAATGCTGAGTGTTGAAGAGGGACCAATGTGGGATCAAAAACAAGCCAATGAGATAAGGACACTTGTCATCATGTGATTAGTTGATGGTTGTGCAAGATTTTGGAAGAGTGCCCAAGAGGGGGAAATTTTGAATTCAAATTTGCAATAAATTTTGAGAGGGGGACAAGAAAGAAGAGCAATAAATGCCCTGTTTGACTTGTCATGTTGAGGGAAAATGAGTGTTTTAATAGATCAATAAAATTGATTTATTGTGCAAGTGGCTAGATCTAGATAATGCAAGTGGGATGGGATTAACATTAGATTAGGATTAGATGATGATTATGCTGATTAATGCTGATTATATGATTTGACTTTCAAGACTTTGATAATTGATTTATTTAAATTAGAAAATGATGGAAAATGTATGATTTGGATTTGATTTAAATAAAGTCCTGATTTATTTAATTTAAATGGATGATGCAAGATGAAGGTTGAATAATAATGTTTATTTGATAAATGAGATTATTTAATGAATGGATTAAAGGTGATGAATGGACCTAATGCAACATCTAGTTTGACTGAATCCAATCGAATGCATAATGTAAAATTTGCATGTCTACAGGTCCTATGCTTTTGGGGATCTGTAAGGGTCTATGTAATAATTCTAAAAAATGGTTTATTTCTCTGTTATTGGCCTTTAACAAAGTTTTATCATTACTTTCCTATTGATGAGTGTTAGAAGGAATGCAAGGATAGTATGGCCCAGCAATGGAGGAGTGAGAGTTTCCATGAGAAAAGTTTGGTTTGTTCATGTTTTATCATATTAAAAGTGTCCAAACCATCCCCAAGTCATGTGGTGATGTCTAGTTGTGTGAGTTAAGTTGTATGATCAAATTGTCTTATTGAAGGGTATAGTTGAACAAGTGTGTCAAGTTGGGTGCTTCCCCTGCCACTTTGCATCATAGTGGTATTAGAGAAAGGAGTAGATTTTGTTTGCATTTTGCAAGTTGAACAAGAAGTGAAGAGATTTCAAAGATTCCTCCAAAGAACAAAGATATGGCTAAGGAGATGAAGGAGATGAAATAAAGAAATGCTAAGGAACTTAGAGAGTCGGAAGAGAGGATCATAGCCTTGAGACAAACAAAAGAAGGGATGCTGAAGAGAGTGAGATAGATGAAGAGGAAGAAGATGAATTTGAAAACATGGAAGAAAAACTTAATCCAGAAGACCAAAGGATTGCAAATTTTTTGAAGGCATTGAAGACTGACAAGCCTAAGGTAAAACTTGATGTTCCTAAATATGGTGGTATTTTAAATGATGAAGAACTACTTCACTGGATTGTTGCATTAGATAATCATTTTGAATGTGAAGAAGTTACTAAGGAGAAAAGAGTAAGGATTGCAAAGACTAAGTTGCAAGGTCATGCTTAGGTATGGTGGGATTACTTTCAATCTAAGAGGAGGAAACAAGGAAAGTCTAAGATCACATCATGGGACAAGATGATATCTAAACTCAATGGTAAATTCTTACCCAAAGATAACCAAGTTCAAATGTTTAAGAGATTACAAAACTTAAGACAAAGGGAAATGGATATCAAGTCTTATACTGAGGAGTTTTATAAATTGAGTCTAAGGTCTGGTCATCATGAGAACGAAGATGAAAAAATTGCTAGGTATATTGGTGGTTTAAGGCTTAATATACATGATGAATTGGTTTTGACTAACCCTAGGAGTGTAGAGGATTGTTATCAAATGGCTATCAGGGTGGAGGAGAAACTGAAGAGAAGGCAAGACAAAGTAGTTAGAGGTAGAGGTGGTGCATCAAGAGGAAGAGGATTCATGTCTAGTTCAAAGCCAACCAATGATAATCAAGAGGATGTCATGAAAGGCCAAGAGCAATCTGATTCCAGAGGTGGATGGAGAGGCACAAGAGGTAGATTTGGAGGAGGTAGGAATTCCAACAATGAATTTTCAGGAAGATGCTACACTTACAACCAGCCTGGACATCCATCCTTCAAGTGTACTGAAAGGAAAGGCTCAAGCTCTCATGGTGGAGAAAGGAGGAATCAATTAGTGCATGAAGATGAAGAGTGTGACTTCACCTGTTATTAATCTCACATCAGAAGTTGGAGAGAGTTTGATGATTAGAAGAACCCCTACAAAGGAAAGCACTCTTCAAAATCAATTGCAAGGTATAAGGCAAGGTATGTAGGATGGTAGTGGATTCAGGTTCAATTGAAAACATGGTTTCTTGTGAAATGGTGAATAAACTCGATTTGAAAAGAAACCCTCATGATTTTCCCTACAAGGTCTCTTGGTTAAGCAATGGTCAATCATTAATAGTGAATGAGCAAGCTATGGTAGATTTTCAAATAGGTGAGTATAAGCACAGTGTTCTTTGTGATATTTTTCCAATGGATTGTTGTCACATACTCCTTGGAAGGCTATGGCAGTATGATAGGAGTACCATCTATGATGGGAAGGAAAAAAAATACACAATCATGAAAGGTACACAGAGGTTTGTTTTGACTCCTTGGGTAGAGAGTGAGAAAGGAAAGGAAAAAGTCAGGGTGATCCCATAATAGTGGTTTACAATTTTTGGCCAAACTAGACACTGAAATTATTTTTAAACTAAATCTTCACATTCGGGCACCTATAGCGGCTAAACTGTGAAGAATTTGAAGATGATGCAAACTAGAGTCTTGTCACATTTTTTCTGTACATTCTAAAAATATTTTTTTCAAAAATTTTGGAATCAGATTCCACTTCTTTTTCCATCTCCCATGAAAACTGGTTTTTTTCAAAAAATAACATTTTTAAAAAGTGACGCACACCGTATAATGCATAAATTCTTTTCCATGAAGGATAAAATTCTAATTCAAATTTAGATTCATAACTCCAATATGTAGTGCTTCCACTTGGTTAGATAGTTTTTTATTGAATATTTTTTCTTTAATCAAGTTTCAAAGTCAAACCAATTACAATTCAGACATAGCGTGACTGTATAACGCATAACTTTTTTTGTATATATTGAAATTCAATTTTTTTTTTCTATTGGATCAAGGACTTCAATATCTAGTGCACTCATATTTTTTAATTTTTTTTTTGATAATATGCTATTTTTCCACATGTGCAGAACAAAGACCTTCATTTATGATGAAAAACCTATGTTTAATAAAACTAAAAAAACAAATACATAATAAAACCAAAACATATTAAAATTATATTTGTTGGATAGCTCGTTCTGAGGACTACTTGATTCCAGTTGGGTTTGTGAATATTCCTCCATTTTCATCCTCAAATCGAGCTCTGAAGTGCCAAAATTCAAGTTTTTTTTCTGTCTTAGGGAGGATGAGGAATAAAGGGGGTTCGAACGAATCCCTAGGGGTTTGAGTGAAGCCCTAGGGTTTTGTTCGAACTAGGGTTCATTCGAACCCTGGTTCATTCAAACCCCCCTTCTATAAGGGGTTTTGATGGATTTTTTGGCAGGAAAGTATGAAGAGGGTTCGGTCGAACCTAGGTTCTACGGAACCCCTAATTGGTTCAGTCGAACCCCTAAAATCAAGTTTTTTGCCATGCATTCATTTTTTGTGAGTTTTCCTTCCTCACTTCAATTGTAAAACACTATTGTGGCTTCACCCATCATCATGTGTGGGAACAAGGAGCCTCTAAATGTTGTGAAAGAAATTGAAATTTCTAATGTTGTGAATAAATGTAGGTTTGAAAGTGTAGGAACAACAGGTCACAAAGAAAATACAGAGGTAAAGGAGGTAAGGATAGTGAGTTTGCAAGAGAATGTGCTAGTAGGGACCATTGAGTGCCCTGTGGTTTAAGGTAGATTTGAAAAACACACAAAGTTTGTAGGCATAACAGTGCAAAAGCCTGATAGAATAGTGCCTAGGAATCTTGAAGGAGCAGGTAGTCAAGGACAGAGAACACAAAGCCTTAAAGATAGTGGTAGACATGTATACGAGAGGAAAGTGAGGTCAGATCAAAGGAATGCTAACACATGTTTGTATGCAGGTGCAGGGCATGGTAAACAATCATATCTTGGTTAGAAAAAGGGTGAAGGACAATTGACTGGCCTGAGGACAGAGTGCAAGGCAAATGCCCATGTAAACACATTTTAAAATGCTAAAGGTACAAAGAAGATTGTACAAAAAGTTTACATAAATCAATGGAGTGGACTTATGGATTAGTGGATCATGCATGATGCTTGGAGTCTATGGTATCTACACCAACTCATGAGGCATGGGTACTTTCTAGGGGGGGTGTATGGTGCAGGAGCACCTACACCTCATTCTCCATTTTTGCTTATTTGATGGAAATTGGTGTTTAGTAGGGTTAGTGTTGTACTTTTGAGTGTGTTTGTATTTAAATAAGGTCTAACAAGACCATTTATTATGATCTAGGTTGAGTTTTTGAGTTTTGAGTCTCAATGTACACAAATACACTCTTGCACTAAAAGATGCTCTTGTAGCCTTTGAAGGAAAAAACATGAATTTTTATGTAAATGTGCAAGGGTGGGGGTCTTAAGAATTTAATAAGGCTAATTCCAAACCATTTGAATGGTTTTTAAGATCTTAGGTCTTAGGATTGAAAGGTTGCTTCAAAATGCAAAGTTTTAATAATGTAATTTAGAGTAAACTCAACATTTATGATGTAATTATCATCAACCAATGGGTTCCCTCCTTGAAAATTAGTTGAGGGTCATTGGTAATGATGTGGAAAGGTTTACATATCCTCCTTTTGGTCGAGGCAGGTGGTTGGATGAAGTTTTGAAGCATTAAATATAATAAAAAAACTCTATTTTTATGTTGTTTCCAGCATTTTTCACTGTTCCCATGCTTGGTACGGTCTAGTAAATCATTGTACAGGCTCCCAATTGAAATGGTTTGAAAGAGGGTAGATTCTAATTTTTTTTGGTGGTGATTTGGATCATTTTCATTAAGTATTGAGTAAGTTACATCAATTTTAGTGAAAGTGGGTCTGAAACCTTGCAAAACAAGGGTTTGGTCACCAAAATGGATGTAATTCCCATTTCCACTGTGGGCAAAATCTGAAACTTGGTGGATTGGTAGGTTTAGGGATCCTTTACATGCTGAAATTTTTTTTAGAGAAAAATATGGATGTTTGCAAAATTTATGTGATGCCCTAGGTCTGGTATTTGCCTTGTACAATCCAAAATGTGATAATTTGAATACATTATTTGTTGATTTCTAAGTATTTGAGTAAATATAATGGATGGAAATCATGTAACAGGTCTTGGGGAACCTATTTAATTCTTTTAAAGGCATTAGGGGTGTTGTGGTGTGCCTTGACAAGTTGATTCCTTCTTTGCACAAGCCAAATGAAGCCTTTTGGTGGCTTGTAAATTAGTTATTTGATACACCTTCTCTTGGTGTTTGCTCCTATGCTTTTGGGGATCTATAAGGGTCTGTGTAATAAGTATAAAACATGGTTTCTTTCTCTATTATTGGAATTTAACAAAGTTTTCTCATGGCTGTCCTATTGATGAGTTCTAGAACATGGATAGTATGGCAGCAATGGAGGAATGAGAGTTTCTATGAGAAAAGTCTAGTTGTTTATTCATGTTTTTTCATATTAAGAGTGTCCAAACCATCCCCAAGTCTTGTGGTGATGTTTGGTTGTGCGATTCAATTTGTATGATCAAATTGTCTTATTAAAGGGTATAGTTGAACAAGTGTGTCAAGTTGGGTGCTTCCCTTGCCACTCTACGTCAAAATGGAAAAAGAAGAATTGTAATCATCAAAAGGATTGAGCCTAATTTCCAGTTTTAGATAGTGGATGGAATGCCATTCTATAATCATTCCTTATTTTATTCTCAGTTTAGGGAGTTGTAGCTTCCTTGGGTTGTATCCCTAAAAAAAATCAACAAGGAGTTGTAGCTTCCTTGGGACTGGCCCTAAAACCTATTTTCAGGTAGTAGTAGCTTCCTTTGGTTGTAGCCCTAAAAAAAGTTGTAATTGTTATTTGTGAGGCTGGATTAGGATAGTAGATCCTAGCAATATTTCTCACAATGGTTTTCCCCTCTAGGGTTTTCCACATACATCTGGTGTTGTGTTGTGTTGTGCATTGTTTCTATATTTCATGTTCTTTCTTATGGGGTAGAGTTTGGTTTCCTTTGTTCCAAAATTTTTGAGATCTAATAGAATAATGATTCACCCCCCTCTAAGTATTCTAGTGTATGTTCAACATCCTTGTGGGATCTAATTCAAACATCACCTACTTACCATGACATGCTTCAAAGTTCTTTACAAAAAGTTGTGGTCCCTCCCAGTGTGCAATGAAATGATGTAGCAACCTTAATTGAGGGTATGAACTCAGTTAACGTTGATATTGTCTTTCATTAAAGTAAATTACCTCATTTGGAAACACAAAAACAAAATGATGCATTGATGATAATAGTTGTTATTAACAAGGCCAAGATTAGGCATACCCTTATTGACAATGGTTTAGGGCTAAATGTTTGTAGTGAAAATATTTTTGACAAAAAATGGGTAGATAAGACTAAAATTCAACTAGATTCTTTTTCTATCAATGGTTTTGACAATATGGAAAAACAACCGTCTGGTGTAATAACTTTACCCAGGTAAAAGTTGGTAAGGCTATGTTTCAAACTCCTATCCATGTCATGCCCCATGATATTTCATTAAATATTCTCTTGATCAGACCATGGATTTGTGAGATGAAAGGAGTGCCTTCAATGCTTCATCGTTTAATGAAATACACTTACAACAATAAGGTTTACATGATAAAAGTTGATCCAAAATATGAAAATTGTTTACAAACTGAGAAAGGAATAAAAAGTCCTTTGAGAACATTGTTACCAACCTAAAAAGTGTAACCTTTGCAAAGTGAAGATAAAGATGAGTTTCTTTCATCGGTGATAAAAGGGTATCAACACAAAGTTGTGTCACTCTTTCAGCCAACTTATTAGCACAAGCGAATTTTAGTATTTTTAACTAAAAATTAATTTTGGTCAAGCATATGATCTTGTAAGATTCATTCTAGCTAAGTTATATATGTCCACAACTTTTCCAACTAAAATTGTTGGCAAAATGCATATTTAGTACCACTTTGAGTCCAATTTATCATTTTTTTTTAAAATATAAAAATACCCTTTTGTAGATCCATAAGTTTAGTTTTCAAAAATGTATATATTTTAATAGTTTAATTATTTTTTATATTTTCCTTTCTATTTTTACTAAATGTAGGTTATCAGTAGAAAACATTAGGTTGATTATGATTTCAAGGAAAAATAGTAAAAATTATTTGAAAATTTTGAAAAAATTATGATGCCCTAGACACAAGAATCTATATAGAGATGGTATAAATTTTTTTCTATTTTAGATAAATAATTAATATGAAAGTTGATGTCGACTGGGAAAAACTATGTTTTAATAAGTGCACATTTTAATATTTATTTAAAAATATATTTATCAAAATTGGAAAAAAAATATATCTATGCCCTAAAGTTTCAAGTTACAAATACACACAAAAAAATTGAAGGAATTTTTTTTTTATTATATATAGATTGACGTCTCATGTAACTCGTTTTTTAGTATTTTATCAACAACTAAATTATAGCATTAATTTGTAAAAGCCTATATTCAAATATTCTTTTAATTTTTTCAAAAAAATACAAACATAAAATATATTAAAAAATAAATATTTCATTAGTTTACATCATTTCAAAATTCATAACATATATATCAGTTTTTAGTGATTCAAATTTAAAAAATGGATCAATGTTGGCCATTTCCTTTATAAAATGTGACAGCTTTTTATTTTTGCCCAAAATTTTTGGATGATGATTGGGGTTCATTATATTTTACACCTATATTCATGGGAGAATACAAGATCACACAATCAAAATTAGGAAAAGAAAAAGAAGTTGCAATGGTATCAACACAATCTATCATTGAATCATCAAAAGCATCTAAGTCTACAACTTCTAGCAAAGAGGAAAACACAAATTACACATCCACTTATGATGAAACTAATTATAAGAAACCACCCTCCTCGAAAGAAATGGAATCCATTTATGGAAGAGGATATCAAATTTTGAAACAATTCGGTTATAATGGAAAATGGTGTGGTGCAAAAGAAAAAGGAATTCATGTTCCCATATAGCTCAACACACAAGAAACAACAAGAGGTCTTGGTTATTTTCCTTCAAATATAATAAAAGCATCAAAAAGACCTTCACTAAATGTCAATGTCGTCACACAATATTCCCCTAAGATAACTCTAACTTGGTGCATCTTGAAATGATAGATACCACAAGTAATGATATGTTACTGGATACTTTTAAAATGATGAATCTCTAACAATTTTTTTGGGAATGTATGACAATTTTCCTAGCCATCATCATAATTGTAGATTTTCCTATTCTTTAAATACTAAGGGATACTTTGGGGAAGAAACTAAATAATGTGATGGTGAACAAGATAATTCTCAAACAATTCTTGATGCTCCAAATCAAAATGTGTTACTTGTAGGAGACACCATAGACATACCAATGAACCCATATAATGAAGAGAAGGTGATTTAAATAGGAAAAAATGTCTTGATGATAGTGAACAAGAAGATCACACAACATTGTTACATGAATTTTGTAAAATATTTGTTTGGCCTTATTCAGATATGTAAGGTATTGATCCTAATGTAGTCACGCATAATATTGTCCTTGAAAAAGATGCTAAACCAGTAAGACAAAAGATAGGAAAGATAAATCCCAAGGTAGCTTTATTAGTTAAGGTTGATATTGAAAAGTTCTTACAAGTTGGTTTCATCTACCCTATTGATTATATATCTAATATTGTTGTAGTGGAAAAACCTGATAATCACATTAGGATGTGTACAAATTTTTCACGATCTTAATAAAACATCTCTAAAGGAAGATTATCCCCTTCCTAATATTGACATGATAGTGGATTCAACTGTGTGACATGCCCTATTATCATTTATGGATGGTTTTTTGAGGTATAATCAAATTTTTATCAACCCTCAAGATCAATATAAAATAAATTTCACTACACCTTGGGGAATGTTTTGTTAAGTTGTGCCTTTTGGATTGAAAACTACTATAGCAACATATCAAAGAGCTATGACACTAATATTCCATGATTTCATACATAACATTTGGGAACATTATGTCGATGATATTTTGGCTAATTCTATAACATTTCAAGATGAACATCAAAATCATTCATCAGATCTTTGAAAGAATTCATAAGTACAACATGAGGCTGAACCCAAAGAAATGTGCCTTTGGTGTGGATAGTGAGAAAATGTTGGGATTTATAGTGTCACATAGAGGTATTGAGGTGGAAACAAAGAATAATGATGCTATATAGTAAACATGCCATGTCCTAAGAACATTTTGCAATTGCATAGCTTACAAGGAAAGATTCAGGCTATTCACCATTTCATTGCATCATTGGTAGATCATACTCTTCCCTTTACCTAGCTCCTTAAGAAAGAATCAAAATTTAGATGGAATGAGGATTGTCAAAAGCCTTCAAATATCTGAAACAATACTTAGCTAATCTTCTCGTCTTACAACCAACCATACTAGGAAAACCTTTTCTTCTCTATATTTCAGCTTCAACACATGCTCTTGCTACATTATTAGCACAACAAGATGAGAATGACAAGGTTCACCCTATTTATTCATTCAATCATTGATGGATTATGAAACTCAATATACACTATAGAAAAATAATGTTTGGATCTCATCTTTGCTAACAACAAATTGAGACACTATTTACTAAACACAAAAGTTTGTGTCGTTAAAAAATTTGATCCCTTAAAACATCTATTCACTAAAACATATTTTCCAGGACATTTAGCGAAGTGGATTATGTTATTAACTAAATTTTACCTAAAATTTATTACTCAAAAAGCAATCAAAGGCCAAGCATTGATTGACCATTTAGTTGAGGCTCGTTCACCGTTAGCTTTACCAAATCAATATTTATTCCTTGATGAAAATGTGTTAAAAGTAGATGATAATGAAACATGGGAATTATATTTTGATGGATATAAGTGTTGAACTAGATTTTGTGTTGGAGCTATATTAATACCTCCCTTAGGGAAGCCAATTCCCTTATCCTACCGTCTAAATTTCCTATGTACAAACAACAAGTGTACATAGTATGAGGTTCTTATTGTAGGATTATGTTGGCAACTTGAGCATGATGATGTATGGTATTTTCATTGATGGAAGTTACCCATTTTAGAAGTGATGGTTTATCAATATGTATATAGTCCCAAGAAGACCAAGTGTTTTTGAGAAATTGGCTAAGTGTTTGATTGGGATAATGATGTAATAGAGCATCAGTTTTATGGTCTGCATTGCTCAACACTGCAATATCTTGTCTCATGGTTTTGAGGTGATAATTGCATGTATTAAGGGAGTCTATATCCAATGTTTCAGGGTTGTATGTATTTCACAACAAAAATATTGATGACAGAGTATTCGACTATGCTGTGATAGTGTTACAGTTGCAAAGTTCATGTTGGAATGCTCCACATTCCACCACAGATGATTATTGTGCTTTGTAGATTTGAGGAAGTACTTGAGGATGTCAGATGTGTGTGCACTCTAAGTTCCAAGTGGTTTGGTGGTTTGTGTATCAAGTTGTGAATGAACAATTGTGTCATTTAGTTTTTGCTTAACGAGTTTTATTGTGTGGTGCTAACCTAAGGTTTTTGGGGTCATGTGGTATTAAGTTGACTATGAACCAGATTCATAGGAGTGATTATAGGTTATGACAACCTATTTTGGTGAAGAACATGTTTTGGTTTCTTCCGTGCAAGGTATGTATGATGGAGTTTTGAGCTGATAGGTTATGGTGTCACATGTTTCATCTAATTATATTAGGATAGGTGACATTATAATTGGGTAAAAGCACAAAGTTGTGTTACACTTTTGGCCAAATAAATAGTTATGAGCGAAATATTTTCTGCTGGAAAAGTTTCGACCGAATAGGTTTTAATCGAAACCATGTGGCGTATATGTGGCACACAAGGTTTTTGTTGAATTCAAAAAAATAAAATTTTCCCTTTGCCACTTTGAAATTAGCTTATTTTATGTGTGGGGTTTCTATAGAAAGGGTTTCAGCTAAAATCCTTTCTATAGAAACCCTTTTGATTGAAACTGTCAATGTGGCATCCTAGATGGCAACCGACTTAGTTTTTTTAGAAATTTCTATAACTTTTAACTTCAACTAAGTATTTCTTTAGTCATAATGATATTTAAAAAAAAAAAAAGATACCCTTTTGTAGAGCTCGGAGTGATGAATCTAAATATGTAAATTTTTTTAATATTTTGATTCGTTTTAATATATTTTATTTTTAAAATAATGCAAGTAGGTTGTTATAGTTAAAAAAGAGGTTGATTAAAAAAAATAGTAAAAAATATTAATTTTTTTAAAAAATATATGGGGAACAAGAGGAGAGAATCCTTTTCAAAAGGGTATAATTTGTTTTTTGAAAATGATTAAAAAAATAGAAAATAGTTGATGTCCTATGAAAACTATCAAATTCTGACAAGTTTGACTTTAAAATGTTATTACGAGAAAAATATATATCAAAATTTGAATTTTTTTTTCCATACACAAGATATTGAAGTTAACTATTTGGAGAAAAAAAAATTAGGGAGAAATGAAGTTTTTTTCAATTTGTTTCTTAACGATTCGTGAAGTCACTTTTTTCTAAAATTTTTAGCATTCCAAAATATGTTTTTAAATTGATAAAAAAAAATAATGAAAACATTTTTTAAAAAATCTAAAAAATTACAGGAATAATCTTCATCAAAAGTTCTACATTTCATTAGTTTACATCATTTTGAAATTCAAAACATAAATATCACTTTTAGGTGGTTGAAGTTTAGAATTTTTTTTGTTGTTGGGGTAAGTGCACCAAGATGGTTCCCAAAAAGGGGGCTTAAGTGGCCACTTTTTTTCTAAAATAAGGAAATGTTGACCTTGGACATGAAATTGAGGATAGTTACACTCAAAATTTTGAGATGAACAAAAACAAGGATCGAAGTGCTCCAAGTCTACTTTTTAAAGTACTAATTTATTTTGAAAATGGTTAAGATTAAGGGGTTCAAAAAAGGGATGTACGTGAAATTGTTGTTTGCTTTTGTTAAAAAAACATAACATAGCAATCCTTTGTATGATCCTTGAGCATCGCGAACTTTTGTAGTATTTTTAAAATCACTATGGTTAGTTAGCTAATAGCATCTAGTTGCACAATTTTTCTCTGATAATTTGAATGAATTTTATTTTTTTACTACCTAAAGGGGGCTTCCCAAAAAGTAATTCCAATGCGTTCCCCACAAATTTTGAAAAATAATTGATTTTTTCCCTTTTTTTTCAAATTTTTAGAACGGAGTCTAGTTTCTAAAAATGTAATTTATTTGAAATTTTGATGAACAGTTAATTTATAACAAAAAAAACACTAAACACTATTTTTTGGCAAAAAACAGACATACAAACAAAAGAAATTATGGATGAAAGGCTTAACATTGTCGAAAAGTGAAAAAAATTACATCGTTGGATAGCTAAGAGAGAACCTAACATTACCCATGTTTTTGATTTTGTCAATATTGAACTAGATGCAATCTTGATGGTGAGCACAGACTCGATTATGTGAAAAATTATAGAATTTGCAAAAACACGTCTCTGGCCTTGTTGGGAATGCCTTCCAAGCCTTTGGGTTGGTATTCCAAGGAAAATAATTTCACTATTTTCTTTGTTTTTAACATGAAATAACGTGTGCGCATTATAAAGTGCTCGTGTTATAACGCGAGTGCGTTTGTTTAAAAAAAATCATAAGTGGCTAGAAAATTGGTACCCAACTTCATGCACCCGCCCGTTGGTTGATTCCTTTATAAAGTGTGACATAGGTTTGTGCTTTTACCCAATTTCTATCCTAAGTTGATTTATGTGTCCACATTCTTTAGAAAGTATTTGTTACTTATTTTCCTATGACAAATTATAATTGCATTCAAAGAGGTGGACCCATTATGGTGGAGGTTATAAAGCATCTCAAGAGAATATTTGTCTTGGGAATCCAAATTTGTGAGTGGGGACCACTTTGGTGTGCAATTCATTGCATGTTATTTGCATGTTTGTGCATGCTCTTGCATGCAATCGTTAGAGCCATCGATGACTTATGAAGCACTTGAATTTGACCAATTCTGATTGGCTATGGGTTAGGCACCCATGTAAAGGCCATGTGATAATTTAATATTTTTTCCATGTTTATGGTTTGTCCACTAAGGGGGGTATGGGTTTTTCCAAGTGGTTTTTCTTGTTGTTTTGGAATACCATTTGTGGTATTCTCCCCTTAAACTTCTATATATTGGAGCCTTGAGATGGTGGTTTGTAAGAGTTTGTTTGCAGGTTTTTAGAGTGACAAAGTGCTACCCAATTATAGAGAGGATTGTTGTATTGATGTAATTTCTTGAATATTAATATAAAATTGAATCTCTTTGGGTGTGGAGTTTTTTCCCACAAGGGTTTCTCCACGTATATCTTGTATCACTTGTGTTTGATGACTTATGGTATTGCATATTTTTCTTTTAATATTATAATTTCATATTTCTGCAAGTTATACCTTGATTTCCAATATTTGGTATCAAAGATAGTAGTTATGTTAAGAGAGGTAAAAGAGAAAGAGAAGACCCCTCCGATTTGTGAGCATAGTCCTATGACTTTTTATGCATTGTTCAGTGCTACTATAGAGTTTGGGATTCTTAAGGATACAACTGAAATATATTCAGAAGCCAAGAATGAGGACAAGGAAAAAATTGAAGAGGTCATTGTCAAATATATGGTGACATTTAATGATGGCCTTATTGAGATAGAGGATCAATTGTTAGATGATATGAAAGGTGTATTAAGTGAAAGAAGACAAGAGGCAATTACATAAAATGCAAAGATGAAATTTTTTTCCTTGGAGAATATTGGTTCCTCATTAACTCATGAGGAAAGAGCTATGTAGTCTCAATTGTGTGCCCAAAAATTCAAGACAAAATGAAAAGTAAATATTCTTATGAGCAAAGACAAGGATGATATAAAAAAGCTAAGGAGAGAAACATTTCAAATAGATGAAAATATTTTAAAAGAATTAGGACCTTCTCCGGGTGATGAAGATCAAATGTAGCAAGATACGTCTCCCCTGGAAATAAATGAGCCTATCATAGAGCAACATGAGCATGAGCATATGCAAGAAGAAATGTTAACATATAACACTCCTCCAAACATGGAGATAATTGATGAGAAGAACAAAGAAGTTGAGAAAGGAGTCCTGGAGAATAATAAAGCTCAAAAGGAACAAACTTTGCCTCCTTTGAAAGTTGAGAAAATTGTAGAAGAGTGTTCTGGAAATGAAGAGAGATACACAATAAAAATAAAGCACAAAAATAGGTTGTGAATCCTCTAGAACCTTCAGAGATTCATCTAATGATCTTCTAAACATGTAATTATAGTTCCAACTATTGGTGTCTGCACAACTGCTACAAATCCCCATGCAACAAGGTCAAGTGGACTTAGACAAGATTTCCCCTCTACATAATTTACAACTTGGTGATGTATTTGATGCCCTCGTAAGAAAGGAGATTCTTCAAACTCACCATAAGAGAATAGAGTTAGTTGATGAAGTTGTCAAGGTGTTGCAAGAAGGCCTTCCTCGAGTATCTATTGATACTTCTTTGTTAGGTATTCAACAGTTGAAGTTGTTGTTAGAATCTTTTAAGTACTCTACAGGCTTGGAAGAGAAGATTGAGAAGGTAGTAGCAAGAAAGTTGAATGATAAGAGGCTAGTTAACATGTCATATAAATGTGCTATTTCTCGTGCCAAGTTGCAAGGCAACTTGAAGGAAGTTCAAAAGTGTTTGGAGGAAGCCAAACAATTGTTTCAATTTTGTTTGAAGTGGCCTGTGTCTATAAAGAGCACAAATAATTAGATGGACTCAATTGAGTCTCAAATTTCTCATGCCTCAAGTGTATATGATCCGATGAATGATGGAGATGGAGCAACAAGAGCGGTCACTGAAAACCGACATGGTCAATTCTTTTTACTATGGGAACAAACAAAGAAAATCATAATGTAGTATAGTCAACTCTAAGATATGGTAAGTGTAAGGTTTACATCTTTAACTAAAGTTGTGGTAAATATGGAGAAGGTTGTAAAAAAGACAACAATGCCTAGTTCTTTGGAAGAAGGAGAAGATCTCTATGTATAGTTTGAAAACCAAAGCTACATGCTTTCCTTCGCTAAGAAGGATTGGGAGGTTGCCAAGAAGGATTAGGAGGCACACATTTTTGATCTGTATAGTAATTTGTTTTGATATCAATGTACATATGCAGATTTAGTAGACTGGTGTTATAGTACATTTTTTTCTTTTTGGTGATGGATAACATAGATAGGATAGTTATTCTCATGTAAATATATCAGAAAGGGGGAGTGAATTAAATAAGTGAAGTAGATTTACTACCTTTTTCCCTTCATGTCAAAGGGGGAGTGAAGCAGAGAAGTTTATTGCCATCAATGACAAAGGTGGAGTTTATTGGAAATATGAGTATGATGATGTATGGTGTTGTCATTGATGGAAACCCATTGTAGAAGTGATGGTTTATCAATATGTATATAGTCTAGAGCAAACCAAGTGTTTTTGGGAAATTCGGCTTAGTGTTTGAATGAGATAGTGATGTAATAGAGCATAATTAGTTTTGTGGTCTACATTACTCCACACTGCAATATCTTTTCATGCAGTTTTGAGGTGATAATGACATGTATTGAAGGATTCTATATCCAAATTTTTAGGGTTGTATGTCTTCTGTATTAGAAGATATTGATGACAGAGGATTGGGTTATGTTATAACAAGGTTATAGTTGCAGAGTTCATGTTAGAATTCTCTACATTCCATCGCAGATGATCATTGTGCTTTGCAAATTTGAGGAAGTTCTTAAAGATGTCAAATGTGTGTGGGTGACCCCACAATAGTGGGTTACACTTTTTTGAATGAAGAAAATCATGTTTGTGGGAAAAAACCATTAGAAACACCTATCATTAGAAGGGGGGCTTCTAATGAAGGGGGTTCAGTCAAACATCCCAGGCTTCGGTCGAAGGAGGTATCTGAATGAACCCTCTCCAAGTTTGTTACATCTGGAAGACATGTTGGTTTGGGCTTCATTCGAAGCTTCCTT
>VDFB02136189.1:0-16972 GCA_007258455.2 Sequoia sempervirens
CAGACCAGCAAGCAACAATCATTCAAATGCTTATTTCACTCACCAAATCTCCAACAAAGCTCTCCAAAATTTGATCACAACTCCCAAAGGTCAAGACGTCCAGCATATAAAGATGTAACAATGTAAATAAACCACCATAGACCAAGCTCGAATCCCAAGGAAAGCAACATGAGAATGGTATGGCCAAGAAGAAGTACGGCCTCCTCTAGAAAATCCAAAACTACAAATTAAAATCCAATAATCTGCAGAAACAGTCGCCCATGTACTAGGAATCCATTGCTTCAATACCCAGAACAAGAATAAAATCTCTCAAGAAGTTATGAATGAAAAGCATCTAAAATCTCACCAAAACTCCACAATAATGCTCAATATGTACTTCTGGATGAAGCACACTCTCAGTCCACCACCTAGGGAACCATAGTTTCAGGCCCGAAGAGTGGAGTAAATTTGCTAAGCTCTCCCTTAGCCGGATTCTGGATTTCAAACTAGCAACATAACGTTATATTTTTTCCAAAGATAAAGAACTCTTCTCAAAGCCTCAATATATAAGCTTCAATTGGCAACTGAATCAGTTCAAATTCCAAGAAGTTGAATCACTTCAACTTCCAAGAGGGACGCCACCTTTAAGAATTTTACTTTTTGAAATAATAAAACTTTATTCAACCTCCCTCTAGGCGTCCAACTTAATAATGCAATAATAAAGCATTTAATAAATTATTAAATGCCCAATTGACCCCATAATGTCCCCTCTTTAAAAACAACATGAAGTTATCACTCCTAGGCGTGGGGTACAACTGAGTAACATAAAATTGACTAAGTATAAACTTAGTCCATTGAGATAACCAAAGCCAAACTGAAACTGAAGGATAGCAAGATGACTTGAGCTGAATTGCTGATGATGCTACTGCCAAATTTAGACTTACTATAAATAGCCAATGCCAAAAATAGTAAGTTCGCTTCAAAACCATCAGAAAGACAAACTGAACGACCGAACTGCAAGGGATTGAACTGCTGCTAAAATAGTGTTGGCGTTTAAATTCGCACCTCTGGAATGCGTATTTGAAACAGACAACTATGCATAAATAAACTGCTCTTCAAATTAGGAGGGGAAGCTCCCTCTTGCTGATGGTGTTGAAAGAAAGTAAACTAAGAACTAAGCTGCCTATCTTTTTGATCAGCTAGAGCACTATAATGTCCCCATTTTGGCCATACGCTCTTCGTTTGGTTTTAGTCTATTTTTGGAAATCCATAGGCTACTCAAATGTGCAAATTTAGGGTTTCCACTTTCATTAAGTCTTGCTTCCAGCTCAATTCTGCTTTCTGTTGGTTTTGAGGTAAACTTACTATTTTTGGCAGTGGCTATTTTTAGTAAGTCTAATTTTGGCAGTGGCATCATCAGCAGTTCAACTCAAGTCATCTTGTTATCCATCAGTCTCAGTTTGGCTTTGGGTTTGGTTTTCTTCATGAGTTGAGTTTATACTTAGTCAAATTTCATGTTTCTCAGTTGTACCCCACGCCTAGGAGTAATAACTTCATGTTGTTTTAAAAGAGGGGCCATTAAGGGGGTCAATTGTGCATTTAATGATTTATTAAATGTTTTATTGTTGCAAAGTAAAGTTGGATGCCTAAAGGAGGTTGAGTAATATTTTATTATTTGAAAAAAAGTAAAATGCAAAAAGGTGGCATCCCTTTTGGAAGTTGAAGTGATTCAACTTCTTGGAATTTGAAGAGATTTTGTTGCTTCATTTGCCAACTGAAGCTTATATATTGCTGCTGTTTGAAGAGCTGATTATGCATATTTTTGAAGAGCAAAGTTACTCTGCTGGAATGAATCCAGAATCTGGCTAAGGGAAAGCTTAACAAATTTACTCCATTCTTTGGACCTGCAACTATTGTTCCCTAGGTGGTGGATTGAGAGTGTGCTTCATCCAGAAGTACATATTGAGCATTATTATGGAGTTTTGGTGAGATATTTCCAGTTTTCATGTTGCTGGTTTATCATGGTTGAAAGTGATTTTTGTATACAGCTTTTAGTATGAATTTTATTTGGTTTTGGGTATTTGATCATTACATTTCTATGATAGAGGCGACCATATTTGGAGGTTATCAAAATTTAATTCCAAGTTTCAGATTTTATTAAGCAAAATCACCCTTGCAAGGAGGCCGTACCTTTTTGGAGGGCATTGGGATTCGTGCATAAATTAATGGTTGAGTTTAGATGCTGTTTTATCATTGTGAATTGGGCGCCAACCTTCTCAAGAGCTTTTGCAAGTTATATTTCATCTTCTGGAGGTATTGTGAAGGAGTTGTGATTATTTTTATGTGTTTTCAGTTTGCTGATTTTTATATCAGTTTGATTCAGTATTCTGATTTTGGTTTCACGCTTCATTAATTGAGAGGATATCAAGTGGAAAAATCTTCTATTTCATTGTGCTTTGTAAAGATTGTAATAACACTTGAAAATTGCAGTTGTTTATCATTGTAAGACTATAAACAGTAGTACTGTTTCAGTCATTTAATTAGCTGCAAATTCTTATGATTAATCTCTCATATATGTAACCCCTGGATGGTTTACCGCCAGTGTGGATAAAGAACATTCTAGAAGCTTATCTCTCTTATTTTGCAGCTATTTCTATTCATTGTAAAGCTAGTTAGTAGTACTAATGGCAATTTCATTTTATTGTTGCAATTTATATTTGATTACACTCCCACAATTGAGTGGTTGAGTTTTAAAATAAACATCTTTCTTGATTGTAAGTTCCCCCCACAAAATAAGTGGTTGTGTGGACTGTATTCCCCCCACGTTAATAAGTGGAAGTGAGGATTTAAATGGCTGGCTTGCCGCCTCTAATAATGTAATAATCTTACCTACTGAATAAGTGGAGTATCCCCACTACTTGTGGATGCCTGCATCAGCAGATGAATTGTAATTTCAGTTCAGTTTATTCCTAATGATACTCTGACCATATGCTATCACCTCGCCCACATTGGGATCTTGGTGAACATTCTTGGTTAGAGTTACTTTCTATGCTGATTTGCATTTGGAGCTAACGCTAATCAGTGATTGGTTGCTGATTTGTGTGTTAAATTTTGGGGAAAAAAGTTATGGGGAATATTTCAAGCACAAGGTTTATAAAACACAAACGTCGCAGCTGAGATTTTTTGATTTAAGAACTTCAACTACGACTAACTTAAGCTAAAGACGTTTCTAACTTCTCAAGTAATATGCAGAGCAAGAGAAACTAGAAATGAACAAGGTTGATTCTCTGACAAAGTGCTTCAATAAACTCTTATCCAACAAACATCTACACACTTCAATGTAAGCTGAAATTAAGATCATAAAAGCATAACACAAATAACGGAAATCTGAGACATTATACCAAGGCAAAGGAGGCTCATGATTTTATTTCTCAAACTTCTGGAACAAAGATTATCCTAACACATGCACGGAACAAGAACTTGCAGCTAAAGAGGCTTGCAAACTTGTTTTTACACAAAAGGGACAGCGATTACAACAACTACTTGTTGGCTAAAAGAGACTCAACAATTCGCTATCATAAACACAAGTGAACTGACACTGAATAATAGCTTGCTGGCTAAAAGAGACTCAACAATTTGCTATTACAACAACTACGGAACAAGAACTTGCAGCTAAAGAGGCTTGCAAACTTGTTCTTACACAAAAAAGACAGCGATTACAACAACTACTTGTTGGCTAAAAGAGACTCAACAATTCGCTATCATAAACACAAGTGAATTGACACTGAATAATAGCTTGCTGGCTAAAAGAGACTCAGCAATTTGCTATCACAATAACTGTTCAAGAAAACTAATGAGCAGAGGCTCTTATTTATAGGCAAGCAGAGGAGTAGGGAACCCTAAAATCTCCTTGCTTTCACAATCTAGGGCTTGCTCAGCAAGCAAGTTTTATTTCTAAATCTAGAAAGAAGATAACATCTAACACCTAAGAAAGTAGGAAAAAGCAAGAAACGCCAACTATTACATTTATCTTCTTTCTCTTCTTCAAAGAATGGATAAGAATTGCTCCAAGAATAGAAAGAAAGCGGAAAGAAAGTTTCTAGATGAAAGCCGCTTTAAATCTCAATCATATCCGCTAAAAAGCAGGAAACTGGGTCCCGATTAGGTGCATTGATACCATCTAAGGCAATATTCTGATTCTCCAAGATCTCCTTGCCTTTTGTGATCAAACTTAGAGAATCCTTCACTTCTTTGGCTGCTTTATGAGTTCTGTTCTTGAAAAACATCGCTGCCCGAAAAGATGACTCACTAATTGATAACTTGGTGGCTCTGCAACTTTATGTTTCTGACACCTCTCTTGATTTTCAACAGAAGAGTATTGCACAACTCTTTTCTGATACCTTTCCTTTTCCTCATATCACACCTTCTCTCGTTCTTCAGCTGAGATGATGAAGTTTTGACATAGTGCTGATTTGGTCTTAAACTCGAGGGGAGTGTACTCCATATTGAAAACCTTGAAGAATGACTGTAAGCTCACATGTTGGACAAACTTTGAGCAACTTTCTATTTTTAGAATGCTGGTTTTTCAGTCTCAAACGGACAAATTTTTTGGAAATTTTTCTGAGATATGTGTTTTGCTCAAAATTTCGTTGCAATACAACTGGGATTGTCCGTTTTGAAAATTTTTAGTTTAAAATTTGAAAAGCCGTGAGCCTAATTCTTCAATTTTTTCACCCGAAAAATTTTGCTTTAAGGTTTGATTAGGAATCTGATAGAAATGGACGTGGATCGGATTTAAGCAGTGATAGGTGTCGAAGCGATGACGCAAGAATTGAAATTTTTCTTGAAAAATTTTGTGATATGGGTTTCATCGGAAGATTGTTTTAGAGGACCAGGATGGTCAAAATTAAGAAAACCACGAAAGATTTCAGCGACATGCAAAGGAAAGCATAGCCAGTGAATTTCTCCAAAAATTCTTCAAAAGAATGAGATGAAGAAACCTAGATGGCTGAAAATTGAAAATCTTGACCTTCTTCTTCAAAAATTTGATCTTCTGGATGAAAAAGCATGAAAAAGCAAGGTCTTATGTTGCTGGTCTGAAAATTATTTATGAAAATCAGCAACCTTGAGCTCTTGAATCTTGAAATAAAACTCAAAGTTGCTGCTCCACTTCTCTTCTTTGGACGCCACCTGCAAAAATGATGAAAACTGAATGGAAGAGATGTCTTAAATAGATTTAGGGCTTGAAATAGCTTTGCTTTCTTTTGTTTTAATCCATGCAAACCCTAAAACCTTCTCATGCATCGAACTTGGACATTCACTTCAACTTGCAATTTTGAAATTTTTGAAAATTGACTAAGTTATGACAAGTTGGGCGCCCTTCTTGGCTAGGGACGCCCATTTTCTCCAGAGTTAACCACTCCTTTGAGAATTTTCAACTTTTCTTCCATTTTGACCCCTGGTTTGACCTTGATCTCTGGCTTCCAGATTGATCTGATGAACGAGCTGGATGATTCATCGCGTAGCCTGATTGATTATGAGAAGATTGTTCTAGAGGCGCCTCTGACGGAAAACTTCGTTTTGACCTTCAAATTCATGGGAGCCTATTTCCTCCAGGGGCTCCGAACTTTCACGGTGTTAGCCATTTTTTCATGATTTTCAATTTCTTCCTTTCCCTTTGATCTTCTGATGAAATCTTGATTCCGGGAGCTACGCTGATCTGATTGACTGGCTGACAGGTTCACTGGATAGCTTGGCTGAAACTGACGAGATGATCTTAGATGCTTCATTGACGAATTCCATCATCTCAGAGCTCAAAATCTTGGGCGCCCTTTCTCTCCAGGGGTGCTCAACTTGACCAGACTTAGCCATTTTTATGATATCTTTGCCACTCTCTCTTCTTCAGATGATCTCGTCAGATCTGGAGTTCTAGGCGCTGGATTGACTGATGGTTGGGCTCGTTACGGAGCTGAGGAGAAATCAAGAGGAATCTCCTGGGAGTAACTTTGTCAGAAAGTTGGATTTGAGGCTTCAAAATCTTGGGCGCCCCTAGCAAGTTGGGGCGCCCAACTTCACCAGAGTTAGCCATTTTTCATAAATTTTATCTTTGCTCGACTTCGACATTTGAGCTCTTGTTTTACCCTTTGTTTCGCCTCCTGTATCTGACGACTACCAACTCCGATTGACGTGCTAACGGTCTCTTTTGAAAGCTTGATCAATCCTGGAGAAGACATGTTGGAGGCTTCACTGGCAGATTCATTCGTTTGGGCCCTCGAAATCATCAGTTCCTTTCTCTTCTAGGGGCGCCCATTTGCTCCAGACTTAGAATATTTTTCACTAGATTTTATCTTCAAGTTTAAACCTTCATTCTATATCTTCACCTTGATCTGGATTTACCGGAGAATGACAAGTCAGATGCTCTGACGAAAACACCCGTTGCGAAGCTGTTTGAGTTCTGGAGAGATTGAGCATATTTGCAAACCCTTACTGCTGAGTTAGGCTCCTCAAAAAGCTGGGCGCCCCTGGGCACTAGGGGCACTGAAAATCTCCAGACTAAGAAAATTTTCAAATATTTTCAAGATTTGCATTCTGCATTCTGTTTGAAACTGCCCTGTTTGATATCGAATTCCGGACGACTGGATGATCCGATGACTGCACTGCCGGACTCGCTGCGGAGCTGGGGGGAAACTGAACAACCTTTCTTGGGAGCTCAAACCCCAATTCCATCATTTGATTCCCTAAAAAGATGGGCGCCTATCTCCTCTTGGGGCGCCCATGTCAAGTAGTGTTAGCCAAAATTTTACGGATTTCAACTTCCTTCTTCGTTCTTCGTGCATGTTTGTTAACTCACCTTTTGTTCAGCGCTTGAGTGTTGAATCTGATGCCTGGAAGCTGACGGACCTCGATTGATTACCTTGGAGCTCCTGATATGCTTCTGAAAAAGCAAAATAGACCCACTAGGGAAAAACTGATCTTTTTGAGATTCTGACTGCACCAACTTGATGTGGACGTATTTTGAGCCAATCAAAACCAATTTGGGCCCTAGCGGACAAACTTTCTATTTTTAGAAAAAATTTCCAGTATCCGTTTCGAAGAAACGTAGAAAGACCCAGAAAAAGTTACTATTTTTAGAAAATTCCTAAAAATAGCAGTTTTCCTAAAAAGTAGGAATGAAAAACTGAGATCTGGGTTTTGTAGATTAAGCTGCTTTGAGCAAACCCAGATCGTTAGATTTTGAGAATTTCAAGATTTTACCCCTCATGCAAGACACACCCAAATTTTGACCTTTTTGAAAAATTTGACTAGACTTTTACTCATTTCTTCAAAATGTATTAGTGTAACAAAAATTTTAATTTTGGGGTACAACAAACAGATACTGCCAAAAGATAGACTTGCTAAAAATAGTGAACTGCTATAAATAGTAAGTCTACACAACAACCTCTGAACGCCAACTAAGCAGTATCTGAAAGAGGAAACCTTAATTTGCACATCTGAGTAGCCTACGGATTCTCGGAAATAGGCTGAATCCAAATGAAGAGCGTATGGCCAAAATGGGGACATTACATAAATCGATTTCCATAAATTGAGAGTTTGATTAAAAAAATAAACTCAAGTGATATTTAATTTAATTTGATTTTCCAATAATGAGATTTTAAAAATATAATAAACTCATTATATATTATATATTATATAGTATATATATATATATATATATTGTCAGGCAATAATAATTAATATTATTAATATCCACATGTATCTTAGGTTGTGGGTATATATACATGTCTATACGTCGGTATATATATATTCCCCTATGTTCACATATATATAAGTATATCGTATCGATGCATTCGTATGAGCATATCCATTTGCCATCATACGTTTGTATCGATATGAATATACCTATGGATACGTGTATATACTATACACATGTATAAATGCCCACCTCCTAACCAATATTGTTACCATCATAATGATCGTAATATCATAAACAAATACCTAGATACACATCACTTATACATGCATTCAGAAGTAGACAAGACTCCTAATGTCAACATACAAGCCTACGGATGACTTACCTATAACTTCAAACAAACTGACTTAGCTTACTCAGTTTAAGGGACGTGTGTGCATGCTCAAATGGTTCTCATTACTGTTTACCTGACCAAGCTCCTCTCCTGAGTGATATTTCTCCTCTGCTTGGAGGAATCGTTCGCACACCTACATTCAATGACACACTAACAAGAGTCATATGTTCACAACATAACAGTATACATAAAATATCTTAAAAGTTAGAATAAACATTACTCCATAACTTTGCATGCACATTCATCAAGAATAATATCAATAGAACTAACATTTAAATGAGACAATCATTAAATGGTGACACATTCATATTGATAACAAGAAACAACAAGTTTTATTCACCACATTGATTCAATCATTACAATCAAAGGAAATATGTTAGAATAGAATTTGAGTTGACGACTATTTTATATACAATAACTCATCTTGGCGTCTCAATTATTGCATATCAAGCTATGTATTTGTAAAGATATCTTGCCAATCAAAGTCCGGTGTATTGTATTGACAAAGAGGATCAAAGGACTATGCATTGTTCTATTCAATACAACATTATGTGTGGTTGATATACTAGCTCATACTGGCCAATCTCAAGGAATTGGGCTATGAATATGACAGTGATGAGTATCGCATGAGAAGCCTTGACAATAGAATTCTAGATTATGAAACTACAGATGATAGTCGTAATAGAAGCATATTGATAATCGTGATAGAAGGTAATCAATAAGATATCAATCAAGTGGAGTGAAGCATATGCGAGTATGAAATACATTTACATATAACTAGTATGGTCGACCCCCTATGGAAGCATTTCTTTTGGAAATAAAATACTTTACAATTATGTAATGTCCCCTTCTTAGTAGCCACCTAGAGATTATTTTAGCCTTTATTTATTCCTGAAGGCTAAAAGGACAGATAAGGGAATAAATATTAAATTAATTATTTGTAAAGTTATTTCAATAAAATAATATCATAAGATAGCTTTATATTTAATTAATTTAATAAAGTGACTAAAATAAAACTTTATATTATTAAGTCACTTAAGAATAAATAATATTATTTTCTAGAAGCTTCTTACAGGTGATTGTGAATTCTTTTTAAGGAGCTGATTGCAAGCCATTTGATCATATCTTGAGTTCATCTATTTTTATGCCTGTGTGGTGGAGAGCTTGAATGCTTGCATTGTCTGAGGGTTTGAAGACTCTAGGATACCAGGTTCGGTTGTAAAATATCAACCCTAGCTGGAAAATAGTGGAGGAGATTACTTCAGATTTCCTACTTGGAGTTCATTGCAAAATTTAATGGTCCAAGACCAAATTTTGAGAAGATTGGAGAATCGATTTTTGTAGAAGGCAAAGTCAGATTTTTGTTATCATTCCCAGCTTGGAGATATTCGATTTTTGGAGAAAAATGGTTACAGAATTTTGAAGTTTATTTGCAGCTGTGGGAGAGTTCGATTGTGGAGGAATAGCATTGCATCTTTGAAAGATAATTTCCAGTAGAAGAAACTCGATTTTCAGTTTCATAGTCATTTTTCAGTCAAGAAGGCAAATTGATTTTATTATTTTGGAGGGAGACTTTCATAAATTTGTGGTTCTCTGGAGGTGTGAATTCTAGGTTGCAAGGAAGACGATTTTACAGTTTGAGAGTGGCATTTAAGGCGCAGCCTTCATATATCCAAAGAGGCATGATTTTGAAGTTTGAGAGCTGGCAAAAATTCGATTTATGTGGGAAGCTAAGGCGCAGCCATCATAGCAGCAGATAGACGATTTTGGAGCATTTGATGGTATCTCTCATTGTTGGCTTTATTCCAATAGGGCGTTTCTCCAGGTTCATAATTTCAGCTGTATTCTCTTGCATTTTTAGTGTCTATTGCATTTCATGTAGTTGCTGGAATTGATCGCTGTCATAACAGTGATATTTCAATGTAATACTTGCATATATATAGTAATAAATTCTGCAATCAGAGCATTGTCATCAGGGACTGAGTTAGTATTTATTTGCATTTCATTCTGTCCTTCATAAGGGTGGCCAGCATTGTAATAATTTGAACTTCATAATGCCAATTCAAGAAGTTGGGGTTTGCTCACAAAGTGTTTGTAAAAATGTCATGGTGCTGTAGTTGCATATTCATATAAAGTTCAGTCATACTATTGCATAGAAAAATCCAAAAATAATTGCATTTCATCCTTATTGCATGTGGAGTCATTTGGCATTGATAGTTAAGTAATTTATGCATCATACCATCATTCAACAACAAGAATAACAAAACAAAAAATCAACTACCAGCAGAAAGCAGTTTGCAAGACAAGTGTTTGTCAAAATTCCCAAAGCATCAAAACAGAAAATTTGGGTCAAATTTGGCAAGGCACTTTACAAATTAGATGGTTATGTTGGCCGACTCCTCTCCAATTCGACACCTTTTATATGATTAATTAAACACAATTCAAACTTAAGTTTTGGCCGATGTAGTCGTCCGAAAGCTAAGTTGTTTAGTTGGCCAAGTAAATAAATAAATAAATAATATTGTGCACAGCAAAAAGTAATTAATATATGTTGTAATCGGAAATTAATCCCTGATGGTTAGTTAGTTGTACTGAGTAGTTGCCGAGGGTTGTTGTCCTCAACCAACATCGGCTGACTATATATTTCATGGTTCATTTGTAGTCAGGGACTGCACATTTTGATACATGATGTACTTATTGTTTATCTGATGAATGAGAATACAACACCTCTATTTTGTGCAATGTCTATGTAATTGATATGATCTATTCTTGCTGTTATATATTCTTGCTTTCTTTGTGTTAATTGGTCAAATAACTTTGCGAGTAAACATTTGGTGTCGTTGCCAATATGAACTTTGGCAATACACCAAACATAGATGAGAGTCATGGCATTGTAATGGGTCAACCAGTTGAAGAGCTGGTGTAAGCAAACGAGGAAAGAGAAGATGCATTGACAAAAGACCTCATAAATCTATGGGACACATCACTCAAAGAACATGTACGGATCCCTCAAGACAACATCTGGGACAACTTAACTGTCAATTTGGAGATCGATCATCTTCTCAACAGACTGCCGAGATTAATAACACAACACCATATCATATTGCAAGACCTTCGCGTTGAGAAAGACAAGGAACAACAAAGACAACATTTACTGCAATGGTATGAAGAATGAAACAAAAGAGAGGAGAAAGAGCGTGACACTGATCGATGATGTACGTCAAAGAATTGATGCCATTAACCCTAAACAAAAACAAAAAACTAAACCAAAGTGGTCACGAATCAATTGACTAGAAAATAAGATCCTTGAGGATAAAAGAACAAACTGGACGATGACGATGATTGAGGGATGAAGGAAAAGGATTCCTCAAAGAAAGTTCAAGTGCACCCAAGAATAGAAGTTGGACCTGAAGTGCAAGCAGAAGCCACAGTCGGGAGTGATGAAGAACTGTCAAGATAAGAGAATGTACAAGGGGAGATTGGATTGAAATAGACAAACACCAACCACTTCTCGATGACGAAACAAAAGCGACCTTGCCGACCAAGTTATAGAACTGTCTAGACCATCAGCATTGAATGAAGGCGAAAGTGAGGAAGAGAACACCGTCAGGGAACCATCAGACAAAGAAGGGTCATCGTTGGAAGACACACCATCGGATGAGGGGGAAGGCAAGGAAGAAACCGCCAACCCGACTATCCAAGAGCAATTCACACGAATAGAACTAGCCAAAGGGGAAGGCCAAAGGAAACATATAGACAACTTGACAAAGACCATTCACAAGATTGAGCAGTGGACATTGAAGGAAGATCGAAACATCAGATGACTGAAGCCAAAAACACTAGGACAGAGAGAGCATTGAGAAAACCTTGAAGGCATCTTGAAGGTGACAAACACTGATGAAGGATGAGTAGAGGATTGGGGCATGTCCAAGAGTGCAAGGAAGGCATCGGAACATACGAATTGAAACTCTCCAAGCAGTTCATTGTCACAAAAGGTGCATCAGAGAGGCAAGATGGTGACTCCCCCAACAAGTCTAAATGTGGAGCAGCAAAAACTTCCAAAGTTCAACGAAAACAGGTCAGAGGACCCTATATGACATTGTAAAACTTGTGAAACAATTTGGGTAGTGAATGGCCAGGATGACAAAGCACATTGGCTGAGAGCATTTCCAACAACTCTTAGAGGACTAGTAATCAAATGGTATACCGAATTGGAAGCGGGACATAAAAACACATGGGAAGCATTGAAACGAGCATTCCAAGAAGAATTCAAACTCCTAAGAGATGACAACAAGATTGTAGCAGAGATATACGATACCAAACAAGGTAAGCATGAGAATGTACGATCCTACAATTGTAGACTCAAGGAACTTTTGGTCAAATTGGAAAGCCAACTAACCAATGGGCTAATACCTTCACTAAGCAAGAAGATGAAGGGTGTACCTTCATCATCGTACGCTGATGCCTATAATCAGGCAATGGATATAGAAAGTGAAGACAAGACATCTTCTCGAGGAAAGAGGAAGATGGATGATGATGAGAGCACAAACGACAACAGTGACGATGAATCAAAGACCATCCAAGCCTTGAGAAAGGACATGATAAGGATGATGAAAGAGATGAAGGCTGGGAAGTAGAATACAAGAGAAAAAAAGGAATTATGGTGCATCGACTGCAAAGGAGAGGGTCACACAAAGAAAAACTATCCGAAAAAATTATTTTGCGATATCTGCCAAGTAATGGGACATTCCATTAAGGAATGCGCATACAATCTAAAAACAAGAAGCACACAAGTGCTCTTCACCCAAGGAGAACAATCAACTCCTCCAATCACACCACAAAAAGCTCAAAAAACTAATACTAATGTATCTCTAGGCGGATATAGGAACCGAAGAGGAAATAACAATCGGTTCAACAACAGTGGACAGAGGAGTAGAATCCAATACGATGCAAAGGGACGACCAATGATCCAGTGCACAAAGTGTAACGAATGGGGTCACTTTGCCTAAGAATGTCAAAGTAACCAAGACAAAATGGGGATGCTCTGTAAGTTGTGTGGACCGAATGACCATGAGGACACTGATTGCCCAAAACAAAAAGGCATTAATATGCTAGATGTGGAGGATAGGAACTAGGAGGTATTGGCAATCACCAGAGCACAAACAAAGACAACAATTGACCTAGACCCTCATAGGGAAAAGGAGTGAATGAGGGAAGCCAAAGTAGAGGTAGAATAGGTGATGGTTAAAGAACAAAGAACCTCACAAGAAACTGCAAATATCTTGTTGCAGTTGGATTCAGAAAAGAATGTCGTACGATAGGTACTACAGACCACTGTACCAATTAAAGTAACGAACCTTCTCCAAACTATGCAACAATTGGGAATGGCGATCACGAACATAGTCGATGACGAGCAACACCAACGATAGTATTCAATATCAATTAGCCCAATAGTATTCAGAAGATCTGCCAAATCTTCCATACTGCCAGTATAACCCATCAACCCTCCACACTTCTCAGAGGGGTAGAGGGGGAGTTGAAGTACCCGAAAATCAACCAACGAGCCTCTTTATTACCTAGAATCCAATCACAAAGCTCAAGCCAAAGGCTTTTCCTAGCATTCCTAACATTAGGGAAATATATATTGATAAATATCCAAGAAAACCCAGTGGTAGAGAACTGAACTCCTAGGCAACGCTTGGTTTGGAATAGTTCAGATCCACACAATTTGTTCAGATTCCAAATAACCGCAAGGCCCCCAGAGGCACGAGAGGCGTCACAGACCAAGAAGTGGGCATTGGGCCAGAGATTCTTAGCTATCAAATCAAAGTTTGTTTTTCTAATCTTAACTTCTTGTAAAAGTAGGATGTCAATCTTGTGCTCCCAAATATAGTTTTTTAGGGCTAGCTGCTTGTGTGGGCTATTCAGCCCTCTAACATTCCAAGAGAGGAACCTCATTTAGAACTCTTTTTTGAGAATGCTTCCAATGTCCTCTTTTTTCCTATAGCGATCTGCTTAATTGTTTCCCTATTCCTAGTCTACCTTTGGGAAGGTCTAACCGCCTTGATCTCTACCCCCACATCTGCCTTTTTTTGCTTACCTCTTTTTCTTGGGAGTCAACCAGTCATCTAGTCCGTTTTGTTGGTTGCTAGTTTGGGTGTCATCAATTGTTTCTGTCAGCTTGGTTCTCACCAAGTCTACAAGAGACTTTCCACATAAATTGAGATTGGAAATTTCCCCATCCTCAAGATCCACATTCTCAGTTTGCAAACCTTGGGCAACCAGAGGAGTGGCCATATGGACAACCTTACAAACTGGGGCCACAGGGGCATAGGGGGAGCCCATTTGAGTACCATTTAGACATAGATCTTCAGTACCATTCAAACTAAGATCATTAGTAGAGAAGTCTGAACCAAACACCGGATTGATAGGAGCTTTCAGGTGAACAGCTGAACCAGAATAGGCCTCAGGCACAGTTTTGAGCGGGGGGACTTGAAGATATCTAAGATATCATCTTCAAAGGGATAGTTGGCAATAGGATCTTCCTGATGAACAACATGTTCCTTGGGTTTTTGTTGGCTTAAAATCGTGGGCTTACAGTTAGAAATGAGGTGCCTAGGTTTGGAGCATTTTTGGCAATAAACAACAACATTCTCGCAACAAACTTGTTGGGACCAAGTCCCATACTTAGACCTCAAAGTCACAAAGTTAGGCAATGTTTTATTAATGTCAACATTGACACAAAACGGGCAAACACTAACCTTGACTCATTCTAGTAATGATGTCGGAAGTTATGAAGTGGTTGATTGAGTCCCCAATGCATTGGGAAATTGACTCGTTCCAATATTCAAGCGGTAGTCCCGACAGGCGGATCTAGTCAGAAGCCGATTTGTTCAGGTCAATAGCAAGGTCAAAGCCTAGCTTCCAGCGACAAAGAGAAATGTTGTGCTTGCCATAAACCTATGGGCCAGAGGAGAGAATCAGAAGCAGATCCTTTAGTGAAGTAAACTTAATGAGGAACAACCCTCCCGCCATTGCACTAACATCCACACAACCTTTCAACCGCCATTTAGCTTTTGTCCAATGGCAAACCATGTCAATGGAAGGTCGGAAGGAGAAAATTTTCCTACTAAAATGTTTTCCATTGTCAAAACAATTCTATCCACCGTTGAGTCTGGGAGGGAGATTTTAGTCTTGAAAATTGATTCCAAGATCATTGGCTGGCAGTGATCACTTTCAGTAGAAGGGCTAAGCGTTGAGAAGTGCATTCTTCTAGCCCTTGGGTCCCGGATTGGCAAGAATCACGGGCACACCATTAGTCCCCTAAAAGGGAAGAGGGACCCCCGAGGAAAGAGGAATATCATGTGCGAAGTGCAGAGGCGGATCAGGAGGGGACAGGGGAGGGGGACTATGGGGTACCCCAAGGGAACATCCACCATGCACGTAGGTAGTTGAAAATTTAGAGCGGGAATTCAGATTAAGTTCCAATTGCTGCTTATTTATATTGTTTACAGAGTTATGCATGAAAATAAAAGAGTTAAACTAATTGAATTTATATTCTACTACTAATTTATTACATGAGTTGCAAGCTTTATTACAAATTATCTCATCCACAAAAACTAAAATCAAAACAGGTGACTACCAATTCAATAAATGATTGAAATTACTATAGTTTTATCTCTTAAAAACTCATGTCCCTTGCATGATGAGATAGACAACCTAACAATAGCCACCTCCAAGTTAATAATAGAGAATGTTAAAAATAGTGGAAAGCTAAAAGTATTATAACTTAAATATGCTCTTATCCTTAAAACTATGAACACTAAATATAGCATGCAAGCTACTTTTAGTGTGCGCTAAAAATGGAGGTCTTGCTAAGGTGGCTTAACCATGTCAAAATTAGATTCTATTGGACTACAAGGTCTTGCTAAGGAGTGATTCTTTTAAGAATTTGCCACCATTGTAATTAGATTCAAACCTTTTACATTTCATCCTTCTTTATCCTTAGGTTATTCTTCATTTTAATTTGGCATATCTCATCCTTGAGTAGTCTACAAACATTATTAATTGACAAACCAGACCAGGACCTGAAGACTTTGCATTTTGACTCGAAGGAAATCTTGGTTGACAATGATAACATGACAAGAATGACAAGGTTACTGACTACAAACATGACTAAAGTGTAATTTTTGTAGGGGTACCAACAATGTTTAGGCAAATATTTATTGGGTTTATACCATTAGAATGCGCACTTGAATGACTGATTTCTCCTTCATTGGCTATGGAAGATTTCAATTAAAGGTTTGCAAGCTTTTCAATAGCTTCAGCAGAGTTTCAAGAGGGTTAAGCCCAATTAAAAGTGGACCTCCATTTTTCTGACTTATCCTTGGCATGAACCACTTGACCATTTCCACATTGTTTGATAATTTTCACAAGCTTCTTCATGGCTCAACCACCAACAAAGTGTGTCATTCTGCTTCTTTTCTTTTAGGAAAAACTTTCCCCTTCTACTTCGTTTTCATGATTTTTTGGAAGAACTTTAGATGCCTTGAGCCACTAAAAAGCATCCCTAGTATTACTTGATGTTTTTCATCTAACCTTTGGCACTGATGACTTACTCCTTTGTCATCCTTTCACTGCTGTTTGGTGGAGAAATTTTCTCGTTGAGTCACAAAACATGTGCACCTAGGAGGAGATTGGGGTGGAAGACACCATTGGCTTAGGCATCCAAAAGGTAGAGCAGAGACCTACCTTAGCAAATGTAAAGTTCCCTTTTCCCTAAGCAATGATTTGTTGCAAAGGTTAGTCCATCACTTGATCCCTATGGGCTAACAAGGTGGTTAGAGGGCCCCTTGAGGGCGATTGCAGACTTGCTCAATCAACCTTTTTGGAGCTCAGTTAGTGTTTTT